>WWET01008241.1:13598-40638 GCA_011038615.1 Limnodynastes dumerilii | reverse complement strand
CTCCTGCTAATCCTAATAACTATACTCCCCTCATATACTACACTATACACATCACATATTGCTCACATTACCTGACTCCCTTGTAGTCTGGCCAGCACTGCATATCATGTGACTGCAGGAGTCACATGTCCTGTGATGTCAGAGGCTCCTCTCAGTGAAGGAGCTGTAGCCAGTGACGGAGCGTTAGTGCTGTGGCTGCTCCGTTTTTATTTATTTATTTTTCTTTTAAGGGGAGTGCTGGGCAGCCAAAACCCTCCCCTGCGTGTGTCACTGACAGAGGCTCCACAACGGAGCCTCTGTAGTTTAACATTAACAACGGAGCCTCTGTAGCTCAGTTTAACATTACAAATCTAGTGCCTAAGATTACAGGCAGTGACCTGCGGCTGGGGCCCCTCTGAACCACGAGGCCCGTCACAACTGTCCCCCTAGTCCCCCCCTGTCGCTGGGCCTGGCTATGAATTTAAACTGTAATCCCTAGCGTTACTAGAGATGTGCGGGGCTTGATAAGGTCATCAAGCCCCGTCCATCCCCTGAAACGCAGGAAATTACAGGAGTGATTGACAGGAGGCGGGGCTTAATGACACAATTTGCATAAACCGCGTCATTAAGCCCCACCCCCTGCAGAAATCAATTGCTTCCTTCTGGGTTCTCCCGGAGGGAAGCCCTAAAAAGTCAGCAACCCTGTGTAATGTGTAGACAGCAACCTAAAAAGAGAAACTAACCCAGTCTTACCACTAATGTTGGGTGCTGTGGAGAGAATCATGCTGTTCTCCCATGGTCTCAGGTGCAATGCTACTTGCTAACCTGTAAAGAAAGCAGAAAAGTTGATAATCACATCCAGCACTAAGTTGAAACGAGGCAGCACTTCAGACGAGTGTAATGTTTATCACTGGTTAGAGCCTCAGACACCCTCTTTTCGCCAAACTCTAGTGTGTGGAGCGGAACCTATATCCCCGCCTGCAGGTTATGTTCGGCTCGGTGGAAGATCGGGGATTCACACACATATGCAGACAAGCACCTACTTGTAACCATGACTGACAGACCCTTTTCTGGCCACCGCACTTTTATGGGACAAAGCTAACATATGAGATATTTGCTCCCTGTCTCCTCAATGGGTGGCCTCTTCTACCCTCACTGCCTATCCAGGGCTTAGCACCCTATGTCCACTACTATGGCCTTGTGCTCTTTATTAAATACTATCACCCTCTAACCTAGGCTTAGCACCAGGTTAACCACAGGATAGCGCTCGCTAACCAAGGTCCTAGTGCCACCTAGCTCTGGTAAGATATAAATATCTGGCTGCAGTGCGGAGGCAGTTCTCGCACCAAGGCCCCCCTCGTACAGCACCTCCTTCACATTTAGGTGGTGGGGGTGGGGTATATGACCCCTTTGCCCCCTTGTTTCCGACACCTCTATCTGTACTTGTATTTCCTGTATGTCTGTTTTAATGTGCCCCACCTATTAAGGAAGATCAATGCTGTTTATTCTTTACTGAATACAGAAGCTCCTGTTCTAGTATGTATGAAATGAAGAATAGGCTAGTGTGCTCTAAAGGTTATTTTTTATCTTAAATGATTACTCACTAGGTACTAGGTTTAATGGAAGCTATCAGAAGTTATCACAACATTGTAATTTTACAGTAACACAGTGAGTCACAGTAAAAGTGACATTTTTATTATTCTATGTGTGATGTCTAGATAAGAGAAACTGGTGACTAATACACAGATTTGGTGATTGGCTCATGTTCTTGTTCTTCAGCTTCTATTTTTACTCCTGCTAAATAGTTTACTGTTTTTCTGTTCTGCTGTTACGTGCCTGAATAGTCTAGGTTACATTCTAGCCTTTAGGGGATTTTTCAGTGTCCTGACAACCATAAACATGTTGCATTAGAAATAAATGCTGAATTCACCAATGAATAACTCTTACCCTCTGCTCTAAGTAATAGAGAAAAAATGAACATTGTTATGTATACTCTCAAATTTTTGGAACATGGTGTGACTTAGACAGAGTTTGATGGGGTGGGGTCCCTGCTAAGAACGGCCCTATTTTGATTGGGCCGATCTATCCTAGCCAGTTTCGTATAGGCTGGGATATTGATTGCTTATGCCTTGATGAGGTAAGCCTAAAAACTAACTGCAACCCTTTGCCTAATTCTAACCCTAACCCTACGCTTCCATTACCCTAACCCTATCCCTCCCTTCCTCGCAGCCTGACCCTAACCCTCCCTTCCCTGCAGCCTGAACCTAACCCTCCCTATCCCCTTGCCTAAACCCTCATACTCCCTCCTCCCTAGCCTAACCCTAAGACCTCCCCCTCCCCGCAGCCTGACCCTAACCCTCTTCCTGAGCTGTCAGTGGCAGGTCCTGCAGAAATGAATGGGGGAGTATGCCGATCGACATACTCACCCATTCATAAAAAAATTCTAAAAAGGCTGCCTATTCGAAAACGAGACAGCCGGAAAGGAATTTTCGGCTATCTCTATTTCTAAAAGCGGCCTATCATAGCAGGGACTGCAACCGAGTTTCATGCAAATCTAGTTTTAAGAGAAAATATCATTTTAAAAAAAGATACCTAATCAAAATCTAAATAAAGCTATGTTTTCAAATATCAGAGAGTTTATGTGACCACAAGTCTCAATTGCTGACAGCATTTAAGTGCCCAAGCTCAGGTATCCTTTTTCCTGAGATTGTAATGTGGGGCCATATTCAGAGTTTGAAAACAATAGAGGAAACGTAGACTTGGGCAAAACCATGTTGATTTCAGGGGAAAAATGTTATTCTATGCATGCAGGGAGAATACTTTGCTTTTGGTTATTGCACACAGCTACTGACCAGCTTCACTTTTACACTGTTATTTAGACTTGAGCTGTGAAACATGACCTTTCAACTGTAATACTGGACCGTATTCACACTTAATTAAGTGTAGAATCTCTGTGCGTATTTTTAAACTGCGCATGCCTGGAACCCAAATATACGCATGGAAATCATGGCTGACTGATTCACAAACAGGGACGTCTGACTTAGCACATGGCTAGAGGGGCAAGACCCTTCATGCAAATGAGCTGCACACAGGCTACTAATGTACACTATGGGCGTTCCAACAGAGTTAGGACAGATTCACAAGCAGGAGTGCCTTACGTAAACTAACATACACACGGGAAAAGTTAAGGTATCCCTCGACCACTCGTAAGTTGATGGACTATATTGTTTAGTGTGAAGCCATGCGTCTTCTCTTACTTAGTTGAGGCCACACCTGCTGCGTGTTTTTAATCATTAGATGTGAAACAAATAAAGACTTATTTTTAAAATTCAATGCTGATTTTACATTTTGTGCAAGACTTTAACCTTGTAAAGGTAGCCATTTTTTGTTGTTTTTTTTTAAAGTTTTTTTTTTCATTTAAATTTTGTGACCATACACCATTTACAATTGTTCACAATTGTACTTTTAAATGTGAATCAGGACCTATGGGCTAGATACAGACCTCAGCATGCTTTACGTGTGTGGGGGTCTATAATTACGCATGGTAGAGGGGAGTGCATGCCCCCGGCACTCCCCTATAATGGTAGTAAATCTGGACACTTACATGTCCAGAAGGCTACCCTAAGTTTTGCGACTTCATCTGTGTCTGTACGATTAAGTTGTATTAGTGCTTTCCTGCCCCTTCAGTTAAATGACTATCCCCTCCTGTATGGCGGAGATACAGCATTCGTATCTGAAGGGTCGGCCCCTTTATCATACCTTCAGACGTACAAAACTTAGTTACATATGTCTGAAGGAAGACTTGTGGAATATCTGATGCGTGCATGCGCCAATGTTCCTAGACAGGGGACTGACGCAAATGACTGCATAAGTCCCCTGTCATACTTACCTCTGGATCTGGCCCTATATTTGACTTCTCTGAAATCAACTGTTTGCCCAGGTGTAACTTTCCTCTCTTATTTTCATACACTGAATCTGGTCCGAGGTTTTCATTTTCATATGTCCCAACTATCCCGATTCCACCAGGACACTCCCCATTTCAGGAGACTGTCCCCTCCAACTGACAGCTTGTCCCAATAGATTAAACTGGAAGCAGGTTTGTTTTCATACTGTTTATTTATATATTCTGTGCTGCTGTCATTCACCTAATCAGTATGTTATAAAGGGCCACAGGAGCCCTATAGGAACATATCTGTTTCTGTGAATGACATTCAAGGAAACAGATTAGGTCCTACAGTGCTCAAGGGGCAGAAATGGATTACTGGAAACATAAACATACTTCCCAATTTTCCCTATTTTGATGGGACTGTCCTTATTGTGGACAGCAAATGGGGGGTGGAGTTTATGAAATGGGCGAGACCTTTGCAGGCTTGTTTTTCTCATAGTCGGGATTATAAATGTTGGGAGGTATGCGTTTATTATCCATACTAGTGTATGCCAGAAGTGCACCATGGGCAGATTGGGTGCAGCAGGTGCTCAAACAGGAAGGGATGGTGTGCGCTGACTGAGGCTGATTGGTTTGATGAATACCGCCATATGAGGCAACAGCTGCATATCCCTTGATTCCTCTCTTCTGCACCTTCAGTCCATTAGAGGAATTTTTTATTCAACTCCCATAGATAGAGGAATGTGTACTCATTAGGCTCAATAAGGGAATGTGCAGTGAACTGCCCAGATCACAGGGGTTTTTATATTTACAAAATTGAGTTCCAAATAAGGATTTATGGACTGTATAAGGTGTGATCTAATTTTTTGCTAATTTCTCCACATTGCATGAACATATGTGTAATNTAGTATTAGAGATGAGAGGTGATAAATAACAGTGTGATAGTAACGCTGGTCAGTATCTGTGTAATAATATAATAATAATAATAATAATAACAATAATAATAATAATTAATAATAATAACCAACAGCAGATTTTAAGTTTCATGTTGGAGATAATAATCTCTTGCACTATTTCTGGCATTTTTTTCTCCTTTTGCTGTTCTCTGTCATACGTTCCTCATAGCCTTCTATCTTCTTACCCTTTTTCCAAAATTTAGACACATAAGGCCAGGTCCAGAGCTACGGCCGCCACCGTAGTTACGGCAACCGTATGCATAAGAACGGCATATGTTGGCTGAAGTTAGGGTAGTCTTCAGCCAGTGTAACTGTGTTTAACTACACTCACACAGGGGGAGTGCACCAGAGCTACGCTGGCCGTACTTACAGACAGCGGCACAGCGTAGCTCTGGATCAGGCCCATAAGGCTCTATTTACTTACCCCTTCAATTTGCTATGAATGTAGCTCATCCAGGTTCGAATCCGCTCGCTGCGAGCCTGGGAGCTACGTTCATAGCATTTACTAAAACTTTCCCTCCGCTGGCTGTCCCGTGATGACATTCCAGCTTTTTCCAGTCATCGCCGGCTGTCTTCGTCTGATTGAAGTCCCGTCGAAGTTCTGCTCATGCGCAGAGGATCTCTGCTGGGACTTTGTAAAAATGAAGCCCTGGCATGAGAAGCACTGCGCATGAGCTGGCTCTTCATGTCTGGACCGGCACCTGTGGGCAGACGCATCTCCCGGGAGGTAAGTTTTTAACCCTATTTTGTTTTTTTGTTTTTTTAATTTGTGTGTTTTTTTCCATTACATTTTAATTTTATAAAAAAAATGTTTTTTTCTAACAAATCTACTATTTTCATATTCCAGCGGTCTCCCCATATATATCCCCTTTTCCTCCCCCTAATAACAGCTATTAGGGGGAGAAAAAGGGGCTTATATTGGGAGAATAGAAGCCTTAACGCTAGTCTGTATAACTCCTCTCTGAGTGTAAAACTCCTCTCTGAGGTTTAATAAATATTAGAAAGCGCCGGTCCACACTAAAAAGAACGGACCGGCAAGGTCATACATTATTTGCATGGATTGCCATGGAAACTGCAGTTTTCCATGGCGATCCATGCTTGGAAAATAATCTTAACTTCGTTTTTATGCACTAATGCCTGTTTTGCATGAAAAAGCGATTAATGTATGAAAACGATTTTTGTAAATAGGGCCCATAGAACAGAACCCAATATTTGAAAGCCATTCTTTTAACTGATGTGGCACACTACAGTTATGAGTGTATGTATGTATGTATGCACAGCCTCTCTTCTTGCAGCTCCTGTGCGCTGAATGGCTTTAGCCTGTTGCACCTCTGTGAGTGCATTGCTGCATGTTGGAAATTGTATCCAACATAGCCACAACAATAAACAGTACATGGAATGTGTGGAACCTATAACTATAATAGAAAGGAATTATTCAGAGGCCAAAGACAGACAATTGTTGTGGAGCATAATAGGAACAATTAAATTGAAGCTTTTCTGTTGAAAAGAAGATCTAGATGGGTTAAGATTAGTTGAAGCTAAAGAACATTAACGCAAAATCAGTGACCAAGAAAGACAAAAATTGTACAGGTCATTCTACAACTTTCTTGCAAAGTTTATGGATCCTAAGATCTGATATTTCTGCTTTCAGATATTCACACACCCATGTGACCACTTCACTAACCATCCCCATTCACTTTCACAGACTTAAGCTGCAGGAAAGGAAAAGTGGGGATGTTGCCCATAGCAACCAATCAGAGTCTAGCTCTCACTTTCTATTACATACTAGAGAATAGCAAAAATCACAATATAGCCGCGCCCCCTAACAAAACAATTGTAATAAATGATACAATGGTGAATCTGAGCATAAGTATATCAAAAATACCACAAATTTATTGTATATCTTTAAAAAGGATGAATAATTTCATCAAAAACAAGTAAAACCGTAAGAACAATAATTTTAAACACTCAACTGCAATTAATATCCTTCAACATCTCAAGATGTATCAATCAAATATACCAAGATGTGTTGATTAAATATAAACACCAAATATAAAATAACCACATATATATAGTATTGGAATCTTCCAACAATAATTTGTCTCCTCGCCGCACGGCTTAGGCTGGCATTTTATGGTTAGGATATTTCTCAATAGTCCTATAACGTGGATTAGATATTTCTTAAATTGGTTCTGTCAACAGATAAGGTCAATATAGACCATTGTACAGTCAAAGGTAGTTTTGGCACAGTGTATAGACCATTGAATAATCGAAGTCTTCAAATCGGAGAGTGCTTGTATATATGAAAGCCAAGCTCTATTTGTAAATACAAGGAAGTTGCAATCCACATAAATATTGTTTAGTGGACTAAATTGGCTGTATCAAATTAAAACACACCGTCCGTACTGAAACAATGAAGCTTCATGCTCTGTATTTATATGTATGGGTACTCACTGTCCCGGGAACGGCCATGGGCACCAGATTCGCGCCCAGCTTCGCCAATTTGTACATGGCGGAGTTTGATCTGGTCTGGTCCCTATGCGTCGAGTCATCTGTTCATTATTTGGGATGGGGATCTATCTTCTGTCACTGAATTTGTTTCCCATCTCAATCACAATTCTTATAATTTGTCCTTCACTCACCTATTTCACACTGACACTATAGATTTTCTTGACATTTCCGTATTCATTCACAACAATAAAATTGCCACTAGAAATTTTCGGAAGAAGGTAGATGCCAATAATTATTTGCACTTTTCTAGTGCACATTATAAACCTTGGAAAGAAAACGTCTCCAAGAGTCAGATGTGTCGTCTTAGACGAAATTGTACTGAGCTCTTGGAGTTCGAAAAGCAAGCAACACTGATGTCCAGTGATTTTACACAAAGAGGATATCCTGCCCATATTATAGAGGAGGCGAAAGACTTTGCAAGAAATCTAGATAGAGAACACATTATCGAAAGTGTATCTCAAAAGAAAAAACAACCAAAGAGTCAATTTGATAAACAGACTAATAATAGCTTATTTATTAGTAAATATAACACAAAATCTATTAAAATTAAAAATATAATATCCAACAATTTTGACATTCTGAAATGTGATCCCATCTTAGCACCCCTCTTGCCCAACAAACCAAAGATCGTTTTCAAGAAAAACAGATCTTTAAAAAACATCTTGGCCCCGAGTCACTTATCGACTCATAATAATTCCACCAATGTTCCATCATAGCTCCCAGAGAAACCTATGGGATGCTTCAAATGTAATGCATCCACATATCTCACATGTGGATTCATTATGAATAGGTCTAAACATATTACTTCCAAGGTTAATGGTGTGGTCTTTGATATAAAGCATTTTATTAATTGTTCAACTGATTATGTGATCTATGTCCTTCAGTGTGCGTGTGGCCTCCAATATGTTGGAAGGACCACGCGCACACTGAACGAACGTTTTAGAGAGCATAGGCGCAACATTGAAAAGGGTTTTTGTAAGCATAGCATGTCTAGACACTTCCTGGAGGTGCATGCAAAGAGCACAGACTCCCTAAAAGTATGGGGTGTCGATTATGTGAAACTGACTACTAGAGGGGGGGACCGATATCGCAAACTCTGTTTTTTGGAGAATGAGTGGATCCTTAAGTTACAAACTCTAATACCAGATGGATTTAATGAGACTTTAGAGTTTGTAGAGTAAACTAATAATAAGGAACAAAACATCTTATATAAAGTTACTCTAATATCGGATGGATCTAATGATACTTAAGTTTGATGATTAAATTAATAATCAGTAATTTAACACCCCACATGTATCCTACTTATACATTTACGGCTGGGGTTATATATGTGTTTTATGTATTTATGTTTGGGTGTTTGTTGTACCTTCATTGTCCACCAAGATTGGTTAGAGCATTGTGTGTAGATATGTGTGCATGCATATAGATGCACGCATACATGTATGCATACGTGTACTTATGAAGAAACATTTTATATGCCTTTAATGGGATATATGTATGGGTTATGTGCACACATGTTTTTTTATTCACTATTATTGGTATTATTAATTGATTTTTTGAAGGAACTGGCTTATTGCACAATTATATATTATATGATATATGATATGTAATTGCAATTAAATTCAAATACACTTACCCAGTAACAAGAAGATACTTTTGCAGTCTCGTTGTATCTGATTAAGGAAAACTATTTCCTTTTCAGTTTTGTCACTTCATTTTGTTACTCCATCTTGTTACTTTATATTTATATGTATATTTTTATATTTGTTTTATATATATACTTTATGTATGGTTATATATTGTAATGGTGATTCTGAGCCTGAAAATACTATATGTTTTTTATGTATTTATTTTTATTTTTTTTTTAAAAGTATGTTTTAATAACATTATAAGAACGTTGAATATGTTTTATACTAATGTCATCACGTAAGCCTACCAATGTAGGAAAAAATGGTATGCATATATACTTTTTGAATACAGGCAAGATGATACCTCTCCGTAGAGAGAGAGAAAAATATAGGGCCAACAAAATTGGAATAATGGTTAACCAATGGTTAATGAACACCTGTAATTAATGAGAGGCGGACCAACATACCCCTTTAAAAAGGGCGCCTGTTCAAATTCATATACCCTGCTTGAAGAAGTCCTGTGAGTAAGGACGAAATGCGTCGCAGTTTTTTCTTTACACCAACTGCAAATAACCTCTTTTGATCATCATTTTCCTGCTTTCATACAAGCCGCTCTGATTGTGCCAGCGCTCCTGTCAATTGGATTACACAGCCGTGAATGCGGGGACACCCGCTGTACTATACCTATACCTCCTTACACGTTGATGTGGGATTTCTACGGCAACTATCCACGCTGTGCTTGAGATTATAGCACTTCCTGCCTCCAACGTTATTGGTGTATACATCCTACGGCCACTATCCATGCTGCACCCGGGACAGTGAGTACCCATACATATAAATACAGAGCATGAAGCTTCATTGTTTCAGTACGGATGGTGTGTTTTAATTTGATACAGCCAATTTAGTCCACTAAACAATATTTATGTGGATTGCAACTTCCTTGTATTTACAAATAGAGCTTGGCTTTCATATATACAAGCACTCTCCGATTTGAAGACTTCGATTATTCAATGGTCTATACACTGTGCCAAAACTACCTTTGACTGTACAATGGTCTATATTGACCTTATCTGTTGACAGAACCAACTTAAGAAATATCTAATCCACGTTATAGGACTATTGAGAAATATCCTAACCATAAAATGCCAGCCTAAGCCGTGCGGCGAGGAGACATATTATTGTTGGTTATATACTATATATATGTGGTTATTTTATATTTGGTGTTTATATTTAATCAACACATCTGTATATTTGATTGATACATCTTGAGATGTTGAAGGTTATTAATTGCAGTTGAGTGTTTACAATTATTGTTCTTACGGTTTTACTTGTTTTTGATGAAATTATTCATCCTTTTTATAGATATACAATAAATTTGTGGTATTTTTGATATACTTATGCTCAGATTCACCATTGTATCATTTATTACAATTGTTTTGTTAGGGGGCGCGGCTATATTGTGATTTTTGCTATATCTATTTAAAGGGACATCACCCCCTTTTTTTAGCCAGCGACCCCGTATACGCAGTTTATACAATATATTTGCCACTTATACCAGCGCTGTTCACTTTCCTTTATTTTACATACTAGAGAATGTAAGCTAGAATCTTATTGGTTGCTATTGGCAACATCTCTACTTTTCCATCCCTGTAGCTTAGTAAATTTGTCCCCAGAAGTCAAGATCACTACCCAGTACGATTCCAGGTCTATCTTGTACATTGTAATGCAAGTCACTTGCAGCTCCATTGTGGAAAATATAATTTGTGGGAAGTCTAAATTTAGCAGCTTGTTGTTCCATTGCATGGAAAGTGTGCCAGGTTCTTTTCTTGTTTGTGGTATCATGTCTGCATTCCTTTCACTCATTCTTTCAGTCAGTTATAGATGTATCTGTAAACTCTGTGAAATGATCATTGTTAAGATTCCACCACAGAACCAGGTACTTGTCACGTGATTGTCATTGTTAAATTCCAGAATAAAATGACATCAAAATCATTTACTCTGCCCGCAGATTTTAACTGTGTACATCACCAATTTTAACAATGATAAATGTCACGCTCCTCAGGCTGACCTATAACACTGTTTTTGGAGCTGCCCTATTATAAGAGGTTTCTGATTATGTGTTCAGATATATGTGGAAAACCAAATAGTGAATTATATCCCATTTACGCCTGAAGGGGCATATTGGGGGCATGCTCCCAGAGGGACGAACAAAGGATTTGTAGGGGGAGAGAAAGCTCCTTTTGGCAGTAAGCGCGGCAGCAGCATAACAATTTTACACCAATGGTTAACACCAACTGCTCCTTTTTCTCTCTCTTTAGGGAAAAATGATTTCACATATTTCGTATGGACTGGTTAGAGGCCATATTGGCCAGGGAGAGATTAACAGAGCGTTCTTTCATACCTGGGAATCTTATATAAATAATCTTTCAAACAAATTGAAGCAACAGTTGTACAGTAGTTTTCATTATACTAGTTGGGATCTCCTCCGTGAAGCTGCAAATGAGCCGCCTATTTGTCTGGATTAATATTGTTACACTCTTTATTTGAGAAATCGGATCATTTCTTGACAGAAGTCTGTTATAACAATCTGCAATGTGTTGTATGTTCTTCTTTTTATTGTACAACAGTGTTGCTGGCAAGTTTTGCATTTGTATAATTATTGTAAAACACAGTTTATAGATGGTTGGAAAAAAATAAATAAACAAAAATAAAAAAGTCATTCACTCTTTCAGTGATTTATAATCTGTCACATGTTGTAGAAGCAGCCAGTACCCTTCAGTGGTATTCCCACTGATCACATGATAAGCTTCAAGTATCTCTGCTCATTGCATTCTCAGAGCCACTGGAACAGGGTGTGACATTATCTATGTACAGGTGTGTGGAAGCGGCCTTAGGTTTTGCAGGGCCCTAGGCATAGTAGATTAAAATGATCTCATTCAAACAATTACTTATTGAATATATGTTTAATTTTCGCAAAAATAGTTTGTAAAAAAAAAATATATATTTTTTATTATTTTTGCAAGAAAACATTAATTTCATTTTTTTTTTTTATTACTACTCAATAAAAAAACAATTAAATAAATAGTTTTCTGTGTAAAAGCAATGTGTGTAGCAGATACTTCTTAGGTCTTCATGCCTACGCAATCTACTTAGCTCTTAGGCACGTAGATTAACTACATGCGATATTTAAAGACTGCACAAAGTATTTTAGGTAAGAGGAGATGTGCCATGGCAGCCTCCGTGGGAAGTTAGGTTAAGTGGCTGGGAGGAGAGATGTAGATTAGGCTTGGAGGGAGGGAGGGCTGGGAATTCTCTGTGTTATCTCCTTTAAAGGGAAAATACGCACGATTAGTTAAGGTTGCTCTTTGACACTTGTAAATGCCATTAGGCACTTAAAAATGGGGGCGAGGCTGTTGAGGGGACCAGAGAAGTGTGCATTCGGTCTAATATCACAGCCATTGATTGTCTAAAATATACAGGTTGGTGAAATCAACAGTTAAAAAAACCTGTTCTATACATCAATCTTAAAAGCGCTATCCTGTGGTGTCAAAATATATTGCTCTTTTAAAAAATGTATTCTCTGAGTCTATCAAAAAGACTACATTATAAAATATCACACATGCTTTACAATGTCTGGCACACTCAGTACACTATCTGGTGTCAGTAAGTATTTCAGTACTCAGTACAGTTCTCCACTTGGGCCTCTCTGTTACCCAGAAGAGTTAGCAAGTAGGTGCTTAACATGAATCTCATAGTATTACATCATTATGACCCTGCTATTTATTTTTCACTAATATGATATTAAAGGCAGCTGTTTTTTGGGCTGGGCCAGGTAAGAATGAATGCAGCTGTTACTTAATTAGGAACTTGTAAAATAAATGCTTCTGTTGCCAGCTTATAAGTAGTGTTTTTACAAGCTATGTTGGCATAAATTCTCATAGTGGGAAAACACCCTTTTGTTTATTATTGGTACTATGGAATACGTAATCATCTTCACCTTAAAACCTCTTAATTGCCTGTGCAGAGGAATGATAACTATGTATAGTATAAACTGTGTCATGCCAGTGGAATTATTTCATGTCAACACAAGTCTTTAATGATTAATATCTATGCTTGCCAGGCTGCAGTTACTGCACGTACACAATTGTAGCATAAGATGTCTGCGTTTTGAATATGGAACTTTTTTAGGCCAATATGTAATTCCTCTGTATAATTAATATATTGTAAAATATGGTTGATGGCACTGTTTTCTTGGATAAAATAAACAAAGTAGTTGGGTTGCACAGGTGTTTAAATTAAGAAAGTTATACCACGGGGCTTCTATGATCCAAGCACAACAAGACCAAAACCACAGAAGTAAAACCTCCAACGGATCATTTTAGTGCACTCCAATATAAGCAGTCACAGAATCCTCAGTCTAGTTTAAAACATTAACCTTTATTGACATCAATGTATAAGAAGAACAAATATATTGACCATTTTAAAATCATCAGCACATAAGCGCATAATAGCGCAACCTAGATTAATTACACATGTATGCATATATAACATTTATAGCATGAAAAAAAGTAACATGCATAATCTCATGTAACATAACAAACAGAGTATTGGTACTTAACCCGTTCCAGGTAAAGCAGAGCATAACATGTGGTCCCGACATTCATGGAGTCCTGCAGTACAGTTACATGGACACAGCAGCAAAGGGCACCCTGAACTAATCCAAATAGGGGGAGGCTGACCCTAATCACAATCTAACGGCCTCACGGCTGGATAAAATGCATTGAACTCACTTCAGATGCCAAGACCCTATCCAGGGGCGTAGCTAAAGGTTCATGGGCCCAGGTGCAAAAGGTCACCTTGGGCCCCCCCACATAGAGGCTGTTTGAGGTGCACTACCGTAGTGCCAGTAGAGTGCAGCGCACCTCAAATAACCTGTATGATCAGGTCCACAGAAGACAGATGAGTGACAGGCTGGTGCCCCCAGTATCCCTCATCGTGTGTCCAGTTCCCCCAGTATCCCTCATAATATATCCAGCCCTCCAGCATCCCTCATCATATGTCTAGTACCCCAGTATCCCTCATCATATATCCAGTTCCCCCATTATCCCTCATCATATGTCCAGTACCCCAGTATCCCTCATCATATATCCAGTTCCCCCATTATCCCTCATCATATGTCCAGTACCCCAGTATCCCTCATCATATATCCAGTTCCCCCATTATCCCTCATCATATGTCCAGTACCCCAGTATCCCTCATCATATATCCAGTTCCCCCATTATCCCTCATCATATGTCCAGTACCCCAGTATCCCTCATCATATATCCAGTTCCCCCATTATCCCTCATCATATGTCCAGTACCCCAGTATCCCTCATCATATATCCAGTTCCCCCATTATCCCTCATCATATGTCCAGTACCCCAGTATCCCTCATCATATATCCAGTTCCCCCATTATCCCTCATCATATGTCCAGTACCCCAGTATCCCTCATCATATATCCAGTTCCCCCATTATCCCTCATCATATGTCCAGTACCCCAGTATCCCTCATCATATATCCAGTTCCCCCATTATCCCTCATCATATGTCCAGTACCCCAGTATCCCTCATCATATATCCAGTTCCCCCATTATCCCTCATCATATGTCCAGTACCCCAGTATCCCTCATCATATATCCAGTTCCCCCATTATCCCTCATCATATGTCCAGTACCCCAGTATCCCTCATCATATATCCAGTTCCCCCATTATCCCTCATCATATGTCCAGTACCCCAGTATCCCTCATCATATATCCAGTTCCCCCATTATCCCTCATCATATGTCCAGTACCCCAGTATCCCTCATCATATATCCAGTTCCCCCATTATCCCTCATCATATGTCCAGTACCCCAGTATCCCTCATCATATATCCAGTTCCCCCATTATCCCTCATCATATGTCCAGTACCCCATCAGGTATCCAGTCTCCCCAGCGTCCCCCATCAGGTGTCCAGTCCCCCATCAGGTGTCCAGTGTCCCCCAGCATCCCCCATTAAGGCCTCTAATTCCTTCCCTGCTGTCCTGCCGCTGCGCTCACTGCAGCGCATCCCCGGCCTCCTTCCCTGTAGTCCCGCCGCTGCTTTTCTCCTATGCGGCGGGACGCAGGCTGTAAATGACGTTGTGTGACCCCAGGTCACGCAACGTCACTTCTACAGGGAAGGAAGCCGGTGATGCGCTGCAGTGAGCGCAGCTGCAGAACCACAGGTAAGTAAGTGGAGAATGGACTCCAGTACTTAGTAAGTGGCGGGGGGGCCTGTGCTGGGCCCCCCTAGCTCAGGGGCCCGGTCGCAAGTGCGACCGCTGCGACCCCTATAGCTACGCCACTGACCCTATCTTAAGCTTCCCGATCTGTCCTCACTTAAAATGGGAACAGATCAGAAGTCTGAATAGGGTGGTGTATGTAGGCACGTCTACACTGTAAAATTACCGCCACCACCCCCCACCCCTCCCCTCTAGTGCTTGAATCCGACCTGCCTTTGGAAACCTGTCAGAATCTTAAAAGGTAAAGAAGTCTGGATCTTTTGGATTCTTTTTATACTTTTTTATTCAATTAGTTCAATTAGAGACATGCACAAATGTGCAGTAGCAAAAAGTGATTGTTTTTCAATCCAACCAGTTGCAAAAAGCAACTTTCTCAAAAGTCTGGATTTGCTTCAATATTACTATTCACTTAGGATCACTGGTCCAGATTCACATGTAAGAATTTTATCAGAATTTTTGTACCCTGCATACGGAAGTCTGCTGTAAAATGGTACTGTGCATGCACAATATCATTATCCGGGAAATAGAGCACAGCCATCCGAAGCTACACTATGTGCGGATCTGAACCCCACACCCATATGGTGGGTGAGTAGAGGCGCTTAAATTGTATAATAAGGGCTTGGCCAAGACCTTACATATAATTCAGTAATCTGCATGGAAGGGTTTCCATGCGGAATACTAAACGGTCCAGGTGGCGGATCCCAAATCTGCATGTAGGAAAGCATGGGGAGTTCCCTGCTCTCCTGCATACGGGGCTGTGGTTCAGCCATTCTGTAAGATAGCCTCTGCAGCTGCATCCTTTTTTTTAAGAAGAGTGGGTGGGGGGATTTAAATTAGCTGGGGAGGGCGTGGGGAAGGGATCTCCATTCATATTCTCCTTCTTAAGATGGAAAATAGGAATGGTTGGTTAAGGAGGCCTTATCGCCATAAGGATCCTAAAAACGGGGGCGGGTTGTGGGGCAGGCCAGATGACTTTGGTGCGGATACTGTCACACTTAACTCGTTCTGATCTGTGAACACGCTCCAGTGTGTTGTTGAAATAGGAAAGTAGTCAGGGTCAATGTCATAGGAGCCCACCAACAGCCCTTATGTATCAAAACGTCTCTGAGCAGTAAAAAAGAAGTATTCTGATCGGCATAATCACTCAATCAGAACAAAAACAATCTAAAATGGCTGCTATTCTTAATAGAGACAGCTGAAAAAGAACTTTTGTGTCTCTACTTTGGAAATAGAGCCATCATAGCGGGGACTCCCACCGCTCTGTAACTCGGTGGTGAGGGCATAGCCTGGTATGTGCGTTAGGCAAAGCACTTTAATTCCACATACCTACCGAGTCACAATGCAGTAGATCACAGACATCAGTCAGTGTTCCATAAATACCACTCCAGCTGTTCCAGCTAAATAGAATGCAAAGATAACGTTTTAAGTAATAATGATACCAAGATTACCAGGATTAAGCTATCGTTTCAGTAATATTTTTGTTTATGTTTCTCATTTCAGGTAAATTCCACATTTCTGTTTATAAACAATACTTTCAAAGAACAAAACACTCCCTCTTGTGGCTAATGTGTGATAAAATATATTTCTTATGAAATGGAATACTGACAGATTTGGTATTCTGTTTAGAAATCATTTGTTGGGAACAGTACAACCTACGTGTTTAGCTTTAGAACACTGTAGAGAGAGATGAGTTGCTGATGGAATGGAGTTCAGGATACTACTGATGATAACAAAATTGCTACTAACAGAAATATAAGAGTTCATTATTTTATTCACTTAGGCAAGCCCTTGCTGTACAACTTAAATAGCTATTCGCACCCACCATGCATACCTTGTACGCATGGTGATTTTGCCTGCCTCTTGAATAGAGAATGAACTTCATATAGAATGCAGTATTCAGCGACTGCATTCCTTATGGAGTTCCTTTGTACTGAGCATGTGCAGTACATATTTACAGGTTATTTCTGTGTCTGACATACAGAAATAGCCTGACATTTTTATGTCAGGATCCGGCCTATTGTCTGTATATACTGCTTGCAATGGCTAGTGCAATATAATCATCTGTTTATCTAGTACAGAGCTATATAAGATTGCTACAGGTAATACACTGGAAAAAATACTATGCGGAGTTGGGGAAAACAATTGGGGCAACAAAAGACAATAATTGGGAGTCTTGGAAAAATAAGGGGCAGAGCCAAAATTAGAGGCACAGAGCTATGCTACATGCAAAATTTGGCTTCTGTAAATTAAGATTATACATGTGTTTTGATATGAAGTGTACACATGTGCATGGCATATACCTCCAACACTAACAAAAAAACACAGGCTACGCTTCTAATTAAATATATGAAATGTGTGCAAGTGTATATATAAATGGGAAGGTGCAGCCAAGGATCAAAATGACCACTGTGCAACTACAAGGAACAAAAGAGAGGTCTGGCGATCCAAACGAACATTATATAACACTATGTGTCAGCACATACATAAAAAGGAGGTTTAGTTCACAATATAGCTATATTGGGTTAAGCTCACCTTCCCAGTGTCAAGGCACCTCCTGCAGATGAGTCCCTATCCATCTGCCTGAGCCTGACCCCTCCCACAAAATGGCCACTTCACACTGTTCAAATAGCAGGGGTGTCTCAATACAGACGTAAACAAGTTAAAAAACCTAACTAACATTGTACCCTACTGTATGCACTTACCTGCGGTGGTCATCTCTCCTAAGCTATGTGTTATGTATGTAGTGTATTGTGTGTAATAAATAAAAAAATTGGATCACTCACAGTTTGCTATCATCTTTCATAGGAATTCCTTCTTGATGTGAAGATTTTTATCAATTGATAGAAGTCTTCATGTTGATTGGAGTGTCAGCAGCAGATGTCCGTTCTTCTGATGTTGCCACGATGCTGCAGATCTTCTTCTCCGCATCGTGGCTGCTGCTTATGACGGTGAGGTCGCTAGGGGGCAGTGTTTTTATATAGAGATGACGTCAGAAACAGTAGAGGACCATGTAACTGACGTAAAATGTAAGATGACAGCAAAATGTGAGTGATCCAATTTTTATATTTATTACACAAGATACACTACATACATAACACATAGCTTAGGAGAGATGACCACCCACCACAGGTAAGTGCACACAGTAGGGTACAATGTTAGTTAGGTTTTTTAACTTGTTTACTTGTTTACATGCATACATTATATAAATCTTTAATGTATTTTTAATGTTAACTAATTTTTTTTACACACTACACAGACACAGGCATGGTTAGAATCCTTACCCATGCTGCCGCTGATATTATTACAAGGCTCATCAATCCTGAGCCTTGTAGTTCTATCAATACAGCATGGCTAAGGATTTCAGCCATGCAGCACTTTGGAAAGTGTTATCTCTGCGGCAATTTGCAGCGATTTGCCACGATTTTTTAGGGCTAATTTAGCACTTTTAAAATCGCTGCAACTCACGTGATTTCATTTAAATCGCGTCAAAATTGATTCTTTGTGAATCCCGCGATTTAAAGAAAAAAATTGCAGCAAAATCACTGCGAGATAAATCGCTGTTTCAAATAGTTTTTTTTGTAAATAGAGCCCATAGTGTTATATAATGCTTGTTTGGAGTGCCGGACCTCTTTTTTGTTCCTTGTAGTTGCACAGTGGTCATTTTGGTTCATGGCTGCACCTCTACATTTATATATACACTTGCACACATTTAATATATTGAATTCGAAGTACGGCCTGTGTTTTTTTGTTACTTTTGCTAGTTTCACTTTGGGAGTTTGACCCCTCCCACAAAATGGCTGTCTGCACACTGTTCAAATAGTAGGGGTGTCTTAATACAGACATCATGAGTATACATATAGCAGATGGAGAGGGACTCACCTACAGGAGGTACCTTGATGCTGGGCAGGTGAGCTTAACCCAATATAGCTATATTGTAAACTAAACCTCCTTTTTATGTATGTGCTGAGACAGTGTTATATAATGTTGGACCTCTCTTTTGTTCCATTTACCTCCAACCCCAAATGTAATCATATTAATGCTAAATTAAAAATAAACTACACTAATCATCACACTTGATTGGAATGGTTTTAATAAATATTCTTTGCAAATAATCTACTTTTCTGTTTTAGTAGTGATTAGCAAATGCTGAGTAACTGACTAATATAGTTGTGAGAAAAAAATGGTTTAGCGTTTTAACAGTCGACTGTAAGGGTGATGTGCAGTGAGATCATGAGATATAGTCGCACTGTGGGCAGTGTACGTGATGTTATAGTTGTCTCATATCCAATTGCCTACAGGCTACATTAAGTTTTCTATAAGTACACCTACATTAAGTTTTCTATAAGTACACCAGAGGGTAAAGGAATAATTGCACTAGAGTAACACCTGCAGCTTCTCCTATGCACCTGGAGCATCTACCAATCCTAACAAAGGACCAGATTCAGATTTTATAACGTCAAGTGACTTACGCACGCAAGGTAAGCCGCAGTTAAGCCAGGCTTATGGCAGTGTAAGCTGCCATAAAGCCCGCACGTGAGAGGGGGGTGACAGGTGGTGTGCACTTCCCTCTCGCTCGCGTAATTACAGGCACCCGCACGCACGGAAAGCGTGCGGGAGTCTGAATACGGTCCAAAATTATCAGCAAGATATTTGGGTTAGGTACAATGGAAAAGCGCTGGTGTACCCTGAGACAGAATGCAGTGTTGGTAATGATAGAAACAGTAAAATGAATAAATAATAAGTAAAAATGTCCAATGGTGCTTCTGTGCAGCAGCTGTGTGAAGTGGGTCTTGTGCACCCTCTTATAAAACAATATTTTAAAAACCAAATATTAGTACATTCACATAAAAACATATGACCCATATATTATACGCAACTTATATAAGAGTAGAAAATGATGATCCAATAAGAGGCAATATTATTGGATCATCATTTTCTACTTTTACTTTGGTTGTGTATTATATATGGGACCTTTTACTATGCTCTTTTCATAGCTTCATTCTATATAATGCATAATTCCCGGCAAGTCCTCTGTATTTTTATCTGTGGTCATATGTTTTTATGTGAGTTGCACAAATTAATATGTATGTACTAATATTTTTTCCTTTTAAACTTAAAAGGTTGTAGTTATAAAAGTTGCTTGGTATTTCAACAGTGGTGAATATCTTTTCTTTTATTATACTAGCGCTGCGTTTCTCTTCTTTGTTTTATTAATTCTAGCCAAATAAATAGGTAAAATCAGTTTAATGAGTCCCAATGGGATAAAATAAATAATACTGCTATAAGAGTCACCCAAAAACCTCAAGTCTCCTTGGAGACTAACTTCAATGACAAATAAAGTCCACCTTCATACAAATTCTCCCCTCATCAGGGGGAATAACCATGCATTCTGTCCTTGCTACATATACCCTGTGGCCTCTGTGTAGCTTGACAGGCAGCTAATCCTCCCTGCCTTTGAACAAACCAATGAGATATGCTGGTAACTTAAGCATTGATGTTTATTAAGGTACTTGGGTGTGAGAGTTGGGTTTGAGACAGAGGACCGTTTTCACACTTAAATAAGTGTAGGATCGTACATATTTTTATGATCAGTTAAACTGCACATGCCCAGAACCCAAATATACACACAGGCCGACTGATTCACATACATGGACGTCAGACTTAGGACTGACACATGCATCAGCATGGAACAAGTCCCGCATGCATGGCTAGAAGGGCAAGACTCTTAATGCAAATGAGCAGCACACAGGCTATTGTATAGTTAATGTATAGTATGGGCGTCCCAACAGAGTTAGGACTGATTCACAAGTAGGAGTGCCTTGCGGAAACTAACATACGCACGGGAATAGTTAAGGTAGCCCTCGACCACTCGTAAGTTGCAGAACGGTATTGTTAGCTGTGAGGCCATGCGTCTTCTCTTATTTAGTCCAGCCCACACCTGCTGCGTGTTTATAATCAATGGATGTGTGTTTATAAATTAAACAAATAAAGGCTTGTTTATTTAATCTTATACTGATTTCACAATTTGTGCAAGACTTTAACCTTCTAACCTTGCCATTATTTGTGTATAGTTTGTGAAGGTTTATTTAGAAATTTTATTTACTTAAAATTTTTGTGAACAAACACCAATACATTTACTTATATTTAACTGTATTTGTTTGATTTGCTTTTATTTTTTAAATGATTATTTGTATTTTTTATGAAATGTGTAGAGGATCATTGTATTTCTAACTTCAGTATGCATATTCGTTTATGTGTATTGTAAAACATGTCATGATTATTCTTATTTCAAGTTTTATTTTTAGTGGTTAGTTTGGGTTCCATATGTTAATAAGAGTACCTGCTGTTTTTTAAAAAAAATAAACATTTCTTTGCTTAATCAGTGTGTTTAATTATGTATCTTTGAAACATAACCAATTTTAAGCACCTTAATCGCACAACCGATTCACAGCTAATAAAATATGCACGTATCTAATTATTCGTAGTAAAGACTTACGTTCTTACGTAGCTCTCCCGAAACAGTGGTTAACCGGCTTATTCTTTTCTCTGAATCTGTATTGTGGATTTTTTGCATGCGTATATTTAGGTAAGTTCGCTGTTTTACTATTAAGTGTGAATCAGGTCCAGGGAGGGTATGGTAAAACTGAAAATGAACAGACAAGATATTCAATTACAACACAGTTACAATATGAACATAACACATAGGAAGAGGGTAAAAGTCAGAAACCTATTAAATGTATTGAATAATCCAAAAACCATATTAAGTTTATTGGAAAAGCTGGAAACCCTATTAAATGCATTGAAATGGGCCATGCGCCCTGCAGATGTTATGCTAGTGTTACGATTGTCCGAGGAAATTGGCTGTGCTTCCCCTCTGCCGTCTAAAGTGGGCAGGAAGAAGCAAGCTAATTGTACAATGTGCGATGGGTATCCCACATTTGTGTGGATCAGCGGTCGTACAGACCGCATGATTAACTTAAGGCAGCTTATGGTAGTGTAAGCTCCTCTCTCTCTGTCGGACGGACAGACTGTAATCATGGATCTGAATGCAGGTGGGTGTTTGTGGACTTATTAGTGATGCTATGGGTAAGTTGGAGAGGAGACTAATGAGGCACACATGTGCTTAGCAGTACAGTTTGAAAATGGTGTCTGAAACTCCCAGGATTTACTACTTCAGAAGGGGGGTAAGGAAGCATTTTAGGAATAAACTACTAAACAAGGCATGGCGTAGTGTGAAGCTGAACAGCAGCTATGATTCATACAGGTAAAAAATAAACAAAGAGAATTATATGCAGGAGGAATGACACTCCCTGCCTGGTATCAGTAGATAGGATGATCTAAGTCCTAAGGAGATAGTAACAACACAAGTTCAGATGCTGGCTGAGGAGCAAGTTATTCTTGCCTTGCTTGTAGATCTTAACTTCAACTTTGATCCTCAAAGTTGAATTGCACTCTATGGGGCATATCCAGACCCCTGCATGCTTTACGTGCGTGCGGGGTGCGTAGTTATGAGCGCGTAGTGGAGAGTGCACGCCCCCTGCAGTCCTGCTGTCAGTAGAAAATCTGGACACTTATGTGTCCAGATTCCAACCATAACTATTGCGACTAGGTCCCCGACCCCTCATTTAAATGGCATCGTAAATGAAGGGTCTGCCCCATCATCGTAAGTACTAACGGATGTAAATTTGTTACGTCCCTTAGTACTTACGCACTGGAGACATCTGCCGCGCAATGTTCCCAGACAGGGGACTTATGCAAATGACTTGTAAGTCCCCTGTCGGCTGTTCTTCAGGATCTAACCCTATGACAGTATGCAAAAAAGAGGAGAGTGTGTCAATTTTGTAGCCGGTGACTTATCTCCCCATTGATTATGCTATCCCTTGTTATGATTACCTGAGGTTTGATGCAAGGATCAGAGGAGACCAATATAAGGTATGAAGTTTTATTGCAGGAAGTATAGAAGGTATGAGGTAACAGATTCCAGACTGAGTACACAGGGATGAGATAACAGATGTCAGGTAAGGTATACGGGTTACAGACACTGGTAAAGAGGACAAAGGTTACATCAAAACAGACAGGGAATCTTATAGAACAAGAAGGAGAGCAGAAAGCGGAGGCAGATTACAGGAACACAACAGAGATCAGCAACCAAACGCATAGTAACAAGGAGTAGAAAATGCACAGCAACAAGGAGCAGGCATATAAAGCCAAAGCACAGGTGTAGGTTATCATGGCACATGAGCCTGTATTTAATCCAACAAGGTCCAACAGCCGCCCCTAGGGGCAAGTCATGGTAATGTCCATAAATAAAACTAACTAGTTCAGGTCTGCCCCTAGAGGAAAAACAGAATACACCAGTCAAGGATATAACAGTGCACTCCTATGGAAAACAGATTCCAATGCCACCTGGAATTTCCTAGGCAGGGTGGCACTCCGGTTGATGGCCTGCTGGGCAGCAATGTGAGGCAACTCTGGCCCACTGGGCTGAATAGGTTGGTAACTCAGGAGAATGGACTGTCTCAGACATGGGCACAGCAGGATAGACAGTCAGCAGAGATAGCCAGGCAGTGGAATACCCAGAGATGCAGGCTCTAGAGAATGACCAGTCCATGGCACTGGCCCAGAAGACCAAATCCTTTGAGACACAAGATTGAGAGACTGGCCAGTCTATGGCACTGGCCCTTGGGAATGAGTAGTTTGAGGCATTGAAGTTCCACCTCAACTTTGGTAATTAAGGCACGTGTCTCTACTGTGGTTAATTGGGCATGCACCCTGACTATTAAAATAGGAAGGCATGAAGGACCTACACCAGAGACTGAAGCCCATCACTGGAGGCCCCTCTTAAGGTTGAGGCACTGGAGACCAATTTCAAGGGTCTGGGTCTGTTCACAGTGCAGAACTAGAGGTAATGTCCCAGACTAGCACTGTAAAGACACCCCTCTGGTCAGCCCTTCTCCAGGGTGAGGGGTGACCAGAGACGAACAGGTACCGATAATTTGGTGCTAGAGGCTGAGGGTTCCATACCTCTGTCAAGCAGGGCAGCTTGTCCAATAGTTCAGGTAGAAACAATAAAACTTGTGTCATTACAGAACACAGAAGTAAAATCTCCAGATACAGCTCATGCAGCAAATAAATGTCTCTGGAACCTTTTGCAGAGAACAACCCCAGTATTTTTCTGGTCTAAGTGGTGAAATACCATATTAGAATGTTCTATGGCGAATCCTATACGGTTTTGTGGGTCATTCAGTTATGATTCTGTTAGGAGACCAATATAAAATGTAGAGTTTTATTGCAGGAAGCAGAGTACCAAAACAGATTCACTGTACATAACTAACAGAAGGCAACCATAAAGTACAAGATAACGGATTTCAGGCAGGGTATACAGGTATGAGGTGATAGATTGCAGACTGAGTACACGGGGATAAGATAACAGATGTCAAGCATAGTATATAGGGCACGATAAAGTATGAAGTCACTTGAAAGATTGTACCTCCAAAAATCCCCATGAGATCAGATATATAGGGGTATATTTACTAAAGTCGATTTTTGGCAGCGATTTCAAATCGATCGCTTTCGCCGTGATTTTACAGCAATTTTTTTAGTTAAAATCATGGTATTCACTAACCGTGAAATTTTACCAGCGAGCACCGTCGATTTGCATCAATTTTTCCCTTGAAAAATCACTGTTGCTTTCTGTTCCCCAAAAAAATCAAAAGCGCAGCAAGTTTGGAATGCTTAGCATGGCTGCGCTGATAGCATTGCTGAGCCTTGTAGTAATATCAGCAACAGCATGTTAAGCCTTCTAAACATGCTGCACTGTATCCAGTCCCCCCCCCCCAAAAAAAACGTTTGCCTTTGGGACATAGAAAAGCACATGTCAAATATATTGACATGTGTTTTTCTAGTACAGTGTGGGGCGCTTTCAATAAAAGGCGCTTTGATTTACTGATTTACAGTGCTTTGCCGATGAACTAAAGGCGATTTAGTCAAATCGCCTTTAGTGAATACGGCAAATTGTGTTTTTTATATGGCAAACATATGGGCAATTTCTGTCCAGCGATGTTCGCCTGGTCGACTTTGCTAAAGGCTAAAGTCCCGGGACTTTGCCTTTAGTGAATACTGCAATGGCATAATCGCCAGCAAAGTCTCGGGACTTTGGTCTTTTTTGGCAAAAAGCGACTTTAGTAAATATACCCCATAGAGTGAAGAGAAACACAAGTGAAAGAACACACAATTTATTAATAGACACAAATACCTATGTTAAAAAATCACAGTTACAAACATTGAAACTAAATAGAGAACCCTATTAAAAGTCACTTGTTGAAATATAAAAGTTTATCAGTCAGAGTGAGCCTATTGAGTGATAAGGATGTTGTAGGAAACAGGGTCCAGAGAGCAGGGACGCCATAAGCCAGGGCGACAGCAGATGAAACTGCTCAGGAGTTTGCAGGAGGATCACTGGAGGATTGATCTGGAGACACTTGGTGCAGTATACGCACACACAGTGAGTGTAGTACAGGGCACACAGTGACTAATTTTTCAGAAGCCATTACACATATAATCTGTGTATTAGGCTATCAAGACAAGAGTGACTAACTTTTCAAAAGCCATTACACATATAATCTGTGTAGTAGGCTATCAAGAGTGACTAATTTTTAAAAAACCATTACACATATATTTAGTGTAGTAGGCTATCAAGCATAACAATTGTCCAAGCATTGCACAGTGGTCAGTTACATATAAAAGCCAAAATTTTGTTGTCTGCTCTGTTTTTTTTGTAAGCTGCAGAAATTGAACTTGAAATTAAACGATTTGCATTTCTGTAGTGTACAGTTTTGCTGGCAAGGCAAAGATAGATTTTTCCAACCAAGTTTATAGACTAATACCTTGCATCTTATAAAACATTTTTCTATTGATTCAAATTAGTGATTGCGGTCCTTAAATCCCTCTATTAGGCACTCTATAAGCTGCTCTACCTTTTGTGGTGTGATTGTGCACCTTGCATCTTGTAAAAAATTGTTTTATTCACCTGTTAATTGCAACATCCTTTTATCTGCAGTTCAAACTAAATAAAATTAGCACGTTTGCTGATTTATTATTTTATTATTGTATTTAAAAGAATTCCATCATGGACCAACAGTCTACGGAGCTGGTGCACCCGTTTTGTTTGTGCTTAGACTTTTGATTCTCTTAGTACTTCAGCAACTAATTTGACCATGAAAAATTTTACAAGTTTAAGACGAAAGCATTAGCGACGGCACTTCCAAAGAGCTAAGTTGTTATCCCCGGTGCCAAAAATACTGCCTTTTCTCTGTCCTTTCTTCTTTGTCTTCTAAAAATAAAAATTTGTAAACTTTGGTGGGAGCCTGAACGAGCCAAGCATGACGGCCATGTCAGTATACCTGTCTAGCGCCGAGGTGCTTGCTTTGTGAAACAGTACATGTCCAACATCTGGTGGCGGGAGGGCTCAAGGACATGAAATTGCACAGAGTGCAATACCGAGTTTGCCGTTGTGCTGGTGAAACTACTCTTCAAAAATGAGCACAATGCTGTGTTAAGATTACTTAAATAGAACAGAGTGTGTTAACGTGATTTCACAGAAAGTATGGAGTGTTCCTGTCTCACATGTAGTAATGAAATAACATTAAAACTTGGTTATCAAATTACTTTTCCTGATTAACACAACAACGGGCCTGATCCAGAACTACGCCTCGGAGCGAATTTACGCGTGGCAGAGACGTAAAATCGCTGTTTAGTATGCACTGCGCATGCGCA
>WWET01008240.1:16140-27605 GCA_011038615.1 Limnodynastes dumerilii | reverse complement strand
CCTGGGCTAAACCATGTTGATTGCGGGGGTGTCATATTTCATCTGTTGCAAACAGTACTAGTGTTGAGAGGTGATATTTCCCAGCCCAAGTCTAAATAACAGTGTGATAGTAAAGCTGGTCAGTATCTGTTTTGCAATTCAATTCAAAGATATATCCTGCATGCAAAGAATACAATTACCTTGACTCCTCCTGCAATCAACATGATTTAACTCAGGAGTAACTAATTTCAAGCACTTACTTAAGTCTGGACCCAATATTTTGTGATAGTAAAACTGGTCAGTATCTGTGTGCAGTAAGCAATTCAAAGATATATCCCTGCATGCAAAGAATACAATTACCTTGACTCCTCCTGCAATCAACATGATTTAACTCAGGAGTAACTCATTTCAAGCACTTACTTAAGTCTGGATCCAGCCCAATATTTCAAACGTGACTGCCAGATCGCTGAAATGCTTATTTAGTATTTAATAATACTGTATGGTTATAAACTAGTTATTTATGTGAAAAGAGAGGTTGCTGATTGATGATGATGATGATGATGATGATGATTATTATTGTTATTATTATTTTAGAAAGCACTGGTTTTCTGACACTTATAGGTATTATTAGAAAGAGTTAACACTATCAACAAAAATCTATCTTACTTTTCTTTATCTATTCACAGGAGGTGTTAGGTTCTCCTTTACACAAATCTAATAAATTTACACATGATCAGAATTATCATAAACTCTTCAGTTACCATTAAGTAGCGTTTAATAACCAAACTTGTCTGATACGTGAATCCATTGGAACACAGAGATAAGAACTTATTAACTGATATTTAAAATGATAAGAATCACAATGCTTATTTACAAAAGAATAACAGAATTGACATACAACATGCAAAACAGTTTCTTATAAAATAAAAAGGTGAAAATACAGAAACCTTCTGGGTCAGAACAGACCAGAAATAGGGAACGCCTTGTCCTTCCTGCACCACCCCCCCCCCACANNGCCCCCCCTCCCCCCCCCCCCCCCATATCCTAATGGCCATTTACGTTAGTTATCTACTTTCCTCTGCCAGAGTATATGACTTCATGCAAAGATAGCCCCAGGCCAGACCATAAAACAGATAGCAGAACTAGGCCACAACAATAGAAGAAGATGCCAGTCAGGGTCAAAAAGCCAATTCATGTTTCTTACATACTGGTTTATATAGAAGATATTCAGTTATATCCTGACACATATGCAGAGACATTGGTATTGCCCGCTGCATCTCTTGATGACAGCTCAGCTATCAGTGAGAGATGCTGTCGGTGAGAGACCAGGTGGATGATAGATGGAGGAAGGGGCGACAGTGGAATGAGATGTATATAGAGTGAACAGTGGGGAGATGAGGTATATAAGGAGCATTGGGGAGAGGGGTATAAAGGGAACAATGAGAAGCATTATATAGGGAACAGGAAAAGAGGGAGCTGTAGAGAATATGGGGGAAGAGTGTATTGAGATGGTAGTGGAAAGAGCAGGCGTTCAAATTGATTATAAAACTACCACCACCTAAAGGAAAATTCTATATCTTATGACTAACATGAGATTCGAGTATGAGAAGTCCTCTCACATGGTCCTCTTTCATTTAACAGAGTTCAAATGATTTTCCACCTGCATTATGGGTCCACATACTGTAGATTCTTGGAAATGTCATTTTATTCTACTGGGAACAAAGTTATATCGCAATCTGTGTATCACTAACTGCATTTTCTACACAATTGGCCAGTGATAATGGAATATGCATAATGCTTCATACATAAATCATAGGAACATAATAAAACCTTAGCAACACAAGAGAAACGGATGAACAACAGACATTATTTCCAATATCCCCATTCCCCACAAGCAAAAGTAATGTGTGACTGCTGCCTGTGATGGGGAACATGCCACACTGATGAGATTTCCAGTAGTCATTACATGGCCGGAGCTCTCGTTCAATATCTGAGGAATAGATTATCGCAAAATATGAATCTTAATAATTCAAAGTGTTATTCAAAGATTTAAAATTGAATTTCCAGCAACATCACTATGCAGAAAGATAAATGGATTCTACCAATGTCCTTAGTAATGCATAGAGCGCTGCTTACAGTGTCAAAGTCAAGCTGCAAATTTAATAAAATTGTTTCAACCTTGGGAATGCAAATTATTATATTGGGCCGGATCCAGAGGTCCGCTGAAGTCAGAATCTGCAGCGGAAGTGGAGTTCCTATAGCGTCTCGCCATGTGTTGCTAAGTACCGTACATGCAAGGGGAGACTATTCCTCTCATATGTATTGGACTTCCGTACCCAGGACTGTAATATTTCTGCATCGCCAACATGGAAAATCGGGCTGGTGCTCAGGGCTACCATCAGAGGAGGACATTTGAGACCAAGGCTGCTATTTGTGGGGCTCGGGACACATTCGTGGGGCCCCGCCCCCTATGTGATGTCATCGGTCCCCCACAGACCTGTATTAACAGCTGACCAGTGCACAGGTAAATTCTTACCTTTGGCCCTGCTAATGATGATGGGCCCCATCAGCTACAGGACAGTAGTCCCCTGATGGCGGCCCTGTCCAGGACTATTGTCCCAAGCTCAGGGACAGATTGGGGCCCACTATTACTTACCTTAGCTCTGCTGCAGCAGGTAGGTGGCATCCTACCACCGATACTTGCTGCTGAGAGCTGCACATTAGTGGGCTGTTAATGCAGGGCCACGACGTTCCACCCATATGTCACGTAATGGGTGATGTCACTTAGGGGCCAGAACACCACAGATGTTTTCAGGCTCTAACTTTTCCGGTAGCGGCTCTGCTGGTGCGTAGATAAGGATCGTACATAGGGTCATAACCAAGCTCTTACTGTATGCTTTATATACACCCTCCTCCAACCATGTGTGAACACTGTACTGGTGTCGGCTTTCCTTGCCTTGCCGATGGAATGGCTTCTGAGGATCCAGATCCATGCTGGAAGCCTGAAAAGCACGTATGCGCTGTATTGAAATGCACGCAAAGTGCAGAACACGCCCGGAACGCACCCGAAACATGCCCACATTTCTTAAATCTGGATCCGGACCATTGTGGCCGTATTCCCAGTTATACACATAGGGGCTGATCCAGACCTACAGTATGCGTAAGAATGCCATTTCTGCCGTTCTGCGCATGCGCCAGGCAGATTTTGCTCGGTGTAATTGATTTTTCAGGGAGCCCTGGATCTGGCGTCCGTAACTACAGCGTAGTTATGGAGGAAGGGGCGTGAAGCACTGTAACTACACTGTAGTTACGGAAGGTAGGCGGGGGGAGGGAGGGAAATTAGGAAGGGAGGGCTGGGTTAGGGCCCTACGATCCTGTGGCCGGCGTAATTACCTACTGTTACGTCAGCTGAAGTCAGGGTAGCCTTCAGCCAGTGTAACAGTGGGTAATTACGCCGGCCACAGGGGGAGTGCACCAGAGCTTTGCTGGCCATACTTATGGACAGCGGCCCAGTATAGCTCTGGATCAGGCCCATAGTTAATAGGCAATTGTTGGCAGACACTCTCAGTTTCATGTGCCTGTTGACTGGGCATTACAATAAAAAAATGCCATGTAGGCAACTCAGCACAAGACCCTGAGTGACCCCAGTCACCCAAACAGCACAGCTATATGGGCTCCATTTACTAAACATAGCTAACATAGACAGCGTATCAAAGTGATCTGTATCTACAAATCGATGATTCATATGGTGATCACTAATGATTGCACTAGTAATCGTCAGCCCGTTCTTATCAATGCAATCCAGCACTTCATATTATTCACAAAGTGTCAGAGCGGAGGTTTGTCCCTGTGCCCCTGTATCTATACACACCCTGCACCTGTCCCTCACTCCCAGTGTAAATATTAATCTATATATATATATTGATTAAACGGAGATCAGCCGGGCTTCTGCCTCCTTATTAAATGTCCAAATATATGTGGTTAAACAGTTTTTTAGACAATTGCATTTTCTATTTGAAGAAAGCTGAATTATACTAGTAAACATTTAACAGCACCTAGGACCGAATCAAGACCCCTGCATGTTCTTCGTACGTGAGGTAGTCTGTACGTCCGAGAGATAGAGAGGGGACTGCACGCCCCCTGTCACTCCCCGCTCTTTCTGCGGGCTTTATGGCATATTACGCTGCCATAAACCTGCGTTAACTCTATTGTGCGGATCAGTGTTCCATCAGACCGCTAATCCGCAGCAGTGTGGGAGACACCTCCTACACTGTACACTTTGCATGCTTCCCCCCGCCCGCTTTAACAAAGTTCCGTCCGATTGTTTATATGTTAGGGTTAATATAGTAACCCTAGAGTAACATCTTGAGGACGCATGCGCCCTCCAGTGAGCTCAGGCCACTTACACACCTTGGGGTAGATCCTGAACAACGTTTGCTTTACGTTTGTTCGCGTAGCGAATTTTCGCGTACGTAAATTCGCACCGCTACCCTTAACACACCCCCTGCACGGACGTATTTTGTGAAAATACGCTACCCAAACCCTACCTTAACTTTTCCAGACGTAACACAATACGTCCGCTAACGGGCGTACAGACTACGCGAACGTACGCAGCTTAGCACGCCCATACTGTACACTTTAAATACCCCCCTCCGCCTACTTCACGTAATTCGCACGTATTCTTCGGTAACGTAATTTTGGCACGCCCACACGTAATTACTTACGTTCGCAATCCGTGAATTCTCCTTACGTTAGAAAATACGCTACGCGAATTAGCGTATTTTCTGCGGTGCGCATGCGCAGTGCGCTCTAAACTGCGAATTTACGTGTATACCACACGTAAATTCGCAGAAAAACGTACAGCAGGATCTGCCCCCTTGTGTACGTAAGTTGGCTGACATTATCAGGTCAGGATCAGGTCCCTAGTCTTTATTTGAAGACCACGTCTTCCCTTAATATAGTAACCGGTTTCTTCTCCCGATACAGTTCAAAAGTTCATTAAAAAAGTCACAAAGGAGAGCTTTAAGGTTCTTATTTATTAAAAGTCACTATTCCTCATATTAAAAACATCCATATAAAACATCATTAATGCATCTGACTGTGAGTCTCTGTGCAGAGAAATGCTCAGTGTTCCAGCATCCCGGAGTTGTTATACACTTAGGACCGGATCCAGATCCCTGCATGCTTTCCGTATGTACGGGGGTCTGGCAGTATGAACAAGAGAGGGGAGTGAACACCCCCTGTCTCTCCTCTCTCTTGTGTGGGCTTTATGGAAATTACGCTGCCTTATGTGAAATGTGCAGATCAGCGGTGCATATAACCGCTGCTCCGCTCATAAATGTGAAAGCCCAAACCCACTGTACAATTAAAATGCTTGCCCCCGCCCACCTATGCTGGCAGAGGGGAAGCACAGGCTGTTTCTACTGAAATGGCATTGTATGGAACTAAGTTCTGTATGATGCTAGGTATGTTAGTGTTATGGCTTTCCTTGCCTTGCCGATGGAATGGCTTCTGAGGATCCAGATCCATGCTGGAAGCCTGAAACGCTCGTATGCGCTGTATTGAAATGCACGCAAAGTGCAGAACACGCCCGGAACGCACCCGTAACATGCCCACATTTCTTAAATCTAGATCCGGACCATTGTGGCCGTATTCCCAGTTATACACATAGGAGCTGATCCAGACCTACAGTATGCGTAAGAATGGCATATCTGCTGTTCTGCGCATGCGCCGGGCAGATGTTGCCCGGCGTAATGTATTTTTCAGGGAGCCCTGGATCGGGCATCCGTAACTACAGCGTAGAGCTCTCCTCTCTTGTGTGGGCTTTATAGTAATTATGCTGCCTTATGTGAAATGTGCAGATCAGCGGTCCGTAAAACCGCTGCTCTGCTCATAAATGTGAAAGCCCAAACACACTGTACAATTGAAATGCTTGCCCCCGCCCACCTATGCTGGCGGAGGAAAAGTACAGCCCCTTTCTACTGAAATGGCATTGTATGGAACTAAGTTCTGTATGATGCTAGGTATGTTAGTGTTATGCACGTACATGCGCCCCCCAGTCAAATCAACCCACTTATGCACCTTGGGTGAGTAATTATATATGATGAATACAAACAGCTTTGCTGCTGAAACTATAGATCATTGAAGTTATAGGATGAAGTCCACTTGAATCCAAACAGTTAACTGTCATCATAAAACCTAAATAATCCTCAGATATTTTTTACCAGATTCCATCATCGGAACCACGCATTCCTGTTACATTCCGCCACCAGGAGCGGGAAGGTATGTCTTTAACTCACCCCTCCTGGTCCGGTTTCTCCACACATGCCGATCGCAGCATGTAAACAATACCCACGTGGGATAGCCGCTGCAGCTTCAGACGGGCGCACGCCCCACCTCCCTGTGCCTCTGCACTGATTGGACATTTTCCCATGGCCAGGAGATGTCCTATCAGCTAGTGGGGGCTGGAGGGCTGTTAGCCTATGAGAGGCTAGCAGCCTCTATATCAGACCGGCGCTGACAGTCTGACATTGCCGGTTATAGTGTCTGTACCCTCACCCTCTGACCTGCCCCTTGCCTTTGTGCCTTGTGCTATTGCCTTGTGCCAGAGATCTGAGTGCCCCTCTTCCTGCCTGTGCCTGCCGTTCTCCTCCAGTGTCTCTCCTTTTGCTGCCCCAATGTTCTTCTCCTTCCTTTATCTTGCTGTGCCCTGAGTGTCCCTTGGGGGATTGCCCTTGCTTGTGTGTGTGAGTGTGCGGGTGATTGCCCTTGTGCGTCCTGTGTGTCTCCTGTCTCCGTCAGCCGCCCATTCCTCTGTTTTCATCCATTCAGTGTTCCGTGTTGTCCGTCCTGGGCTGGTCTCTTATGGCTCAGTCTACTCCCGCTCTCTGCTTCTGCCTCTCTATCCTCTCTCACTTGCTCCATCTAGGTTTCCTCTTCCTTCTCCCGGTTGAAGCCTGCAGGGGCTTTGACCTGCTGGGTGTCCTGCAGCCCAGACTATCCTCACCATTAGGGGCTCTGGTGATCACCAAGCCCTAGATAGACTCCGTGTCCTGGTTGTATTGCCCGTAACACTTCCCCTTTAACCAATCAGTATCTTGAGCTCGTTTTTCAAAATCTAACACCAAATAAAGCAAAAAAGGGGGCGCTCCATTGTCTAAAACCTTTATTATAATGATCAATCTCTAGTGCGCCAGGATATAGCAAATTGGAAGAATCAGCTTTAAAAACGAATAGAATTCATCCAGACACACTGCAATAATGTTACATCACTGATCAGCTGAAGCCAGTGTCCTGGATCTGTTAGGCGGCCTGCAATATGTTTAGAACACACAAAGCTGACCCTACGCATTTCATCTATTGAGACTTCGTCAGGAGGCGTGGCTTCAGCTAACCAGGATTGAGGGCCATGTAGGCCTGGGGCTGATCATTACAAATCTACCCATGAAATGTTACATTTGGGTTTACAACAATTTCCTTAAACGTCTCCTAAGTTATTACTAGACATAGGATTATATGCATTTGCATGTTTGCATATGCAAATGCATAAAACACTATTTTTATAGCGTTATTGCATATTTTAGTACTTTTTCATTGACATTGCTTATTTCAGTAGTTAAATGTGTTAGGCTTGCTGTATTACGCGGGAACGGTGGCGGGCCGCCGCCAGTGACGTGCGCCTCACACGCACTGCTGGCTGGCACTAGGCGAAAGCATTGGCGGGATGCGGCGCGGGTGGGGGGAAGGGAGTACGGCACTCGTTGCTTCACGCAATTTAATTGTTTGTCATTCAATTGCTCGCTGTGTTTGTTAACCTAAGAAAATCTTACTTTTGTTGAAATAATGCCGCCAGTGAAAAAAAATACCCAGACTTTAATGGAATCTTGGATAAAAAATTACCCAGGCCAATTTACTACTGATGGCACTGTGATTTTCTGCAAGGTTTGTGACAAGCGAATACCTTCATCAAAAATGACATTTATTCACTGGTGCTCGACTGTGTCATTTTTGTCAATACAACATGTCCCCTTTATGTTAGTGATAGACACAACAGCTCCTTTCTTCTGTGATGTGAAATGTGTTTGGCACAGCTTGTAACACTTGTTAACAACATGTGCTGCTATGGTGTGGCATTTATTTGTCTCTTTCAAATGATTAAATGTATCGTTTCCATTACGACTACAATTCAAGGAAATATTTGACTTTTTGGACAGTTGGGGTACGGTTATGTGACCCCTGAAGTTTACCTAGTTAACAATCATTGCTTTATATACTAGAGTATATATTAATTGAATAACCATTTTTAATGTCTTACAAATCCAATTTACATCAAAGAGCTAGATCATTTCATATAAGACAATATAGTCCTCCTATTGTTTTTAGCATACTGCAGTAAACAGTTTCAGATCCTTTCCTCTGCAATAGTTCTTCCAGGCAAAGTTAGAAAAGGAAAATACATATTATTATTATTATTATTATTATTATTATTATACACATATAAAAATAAAGGGCCTGATCCAGACCTACGATGTAGCGCTGAGTGTACTAACGCTCAGCGTTACATCGTGGGACTCCCCCTGACACTCCCCCTGCCCCATTGTATTTACCCTCGCTTACGCCGGCTGAAGGCTACCCTAACATCAGCCGACATAAGCAAGGGTAACTACACTGGGACAGCGGCGTAGTTAAGCAAACGCCACCCTCCCAGCCTCATTACTCTGCCTCCCCCCCGCCTCCCTACATTAAACTTTGCATAGTAACGGCGAGGGACGGCCCACGATCGGGCATTTCCGTAGTTACGCCTGGCAACATCTGCCCGGCGCATGCGCAGATCTTATTCTTACACCTGCCGTAGTTACTACGGTGGGCGTAGGTCTGGATCAGGCCCAAAGTGTGTATATAAGTATAATATAGAACATTTGATTAATGATTCTGCCACTTTGCATTACTGGTTTTATTAGTGATTAAGGGCTGTATCCAGACCTCTATGTGTTTTAGAGGCCTGAACTACGCATGGAAGACAGAAGTGAATCCCCCTGTCCCTCTCCTCTGTTCTGCATAGTTATGGACACTTCTGTATCCATAGGGCAACCTTGAGTTTTCCTGTGTGGATTTGTGTCTATACGCACACAGATCCCTGCGGAGCTCCTAAACACCGCCCCAGGTAGCTATTCTGCATACCTAACGAGGGCGGGGTTTAGACAAACGGAATGTATGCACTGCCCCGACATACATGCGCAGATGTTACTTCCAAGGGGACTAATGCAAGTGGCTTGCGTTAGTCCCCTTGCTTTAATAAGTCTGTATGCAGCCCTATGCCCTTACTACTTATATATAGATGAGTGATAGCTAAGCTTTTATTAATAAGTGCAGCTGAGCAATGCTTTGCATGGGGAATGTTGTCTCAGAGCTCTCCTCTGAAGGCTGCTCTCAGAAATGCATTGCTTTTGCAAGGTCTATGGTAAATAGGATAACATCCTGAATCTAGCAAACACCTGGAACATGATCCAGAGATTTTTGGACGCACGCAACCAATACGCAATTATTATGGATCGTGATTTTTCACTATGTATTCTTGGAAATCAAGCACAGGGGCAGAAGGTGACAGACTTCAGCCCTATAGCAAGGAGGCGGGGTCCCAGTCTGAATGTGTGGGATTTCTTGGCGCTAGATGGTACTGGGGGCGGGATCGGAGCAGGACCACTGCCTGATAGAAGCTGTCAGAGGCTGAGAGCTTAAAACAATGCTCGGCACCGAATGGAGGTTGTCCTATGGAATCTGTCATTATAAATTCCGTACATACAAGGGAAGTGCACACCCATAGGTGTGTATATAATGGGTGCAGGTTGTGCAGTGCACACGGGCCCCTCAGAATAGGGGGCCCTGTGGCATTCATCATGCATCCAGGGTTGGCAGGGGAAGGGGGGACGTTCGGCATCTATTTCTTCCCTCTAAGATCTTCCGGAGGGAAGAAATAGATGCCGAATGATCCCCTTTTCCCCTGCAGTGGGACTGTCCCTATTCGCAGGCCGAAAAAAGGGGCAGGGCTTACATCAGTTAGGCCGTGCCCCTTTTGAGGTCTGCGAATCGGGACAGTCGTGTCTCAGGTAAGGGGGGGGGCATGTACAAATCCTACACAAGGGCCCCCTCACTTCTTAAAACACCCCTGTGCACACCCCCTGCTCTGCTCTCACACGTATGGTCCTTCCGCATTGAGACCCCTACAGTAAGCTTTCCAATGCGGAACGGCCACGTACAGAATGGATGATCATATGTGAGGGCTTGTGCCATATTCCACCCAACGGGCCTGATCTAGACCTTCGCTTGGGTGCGTTTTTACGATGGTCGTAAGCGTAAAAATGGACATTTGTACTTACCACGAATGCTCGGGGAAGATGTTACGCTACAAAAAGTCTGAGCGTATGGGTCTTGAGCGTACCAGCTTCGTTACTACGCTTGAGGGAGCGTGTCTGCCATATGAAAGCCGTAAATACGCACCGAGGGCGGGGTGAGCCATTTAAATTGTACAGTATGGGCGTGCTAAGTGTCGTAACTATGCAAGGAGCTTTACGATGGTTGTGGCTACCCTTTGAAAAGTTAGGGTAGGGTTTGCTCAGCGTAAGACGGCAAAAGTAAGTACGAACAGGAGGCATGCCTAGGGGAGTGCCTCGGAGGTACGCTGGCAGAAATACGCTATGCACACAAGTGTTTTCTGATCGTAAGTACACATGGTGAGTGCCCCCGCTGACAGATTTCCTCATCGAGGCACAGCATCATTCAGCATGTGCATGCACGGTACAGATGTAAGACTTCTTACTCATGTGTGCATGCGTAAGTCGGCTTACGTTCTTAATTCTGGATCCAGCCCAGTCAGGATAAAACATTTATAGGCCTAAAACTTGTTATTAGAAACTTAGACTCTTATTCCATGGTACAAGGTCTTACACGCTGCCTTATTGTGTAGCCTCTCTTATGTGGATAGTCACAAATGTAAACGTCCAGCCTTATGTACAGATAGACCTAAATGGCTTTCATATGGCTTCGGTCTCCTATGGGGTTAAAATGTTCTTTTCTGCTCTTTCCTCAGAGGATCCGAGGTTCCGGTGAGTTCATGGAGCTGTTCACGCTACGTAATCCATCTTGGTAAATGGTTTAGAAATGTCTTTTTCTTTTGCCGCTCGAGGTACAAAAAGAGAAGAATGAAAAAAGTGCAGCGAATATTGTGCTTTATCTTTTTATTATGAGAAATCAAATGAAAATTACTCCACTCACCTTTAACAGTAACAAAAAAACACAAAGGCTGCGCTTCTAATTCAATATATGTGTTACGGTACCCCGGGTTTACCAGGACAGTGGACCGGGGTGACCGCGGATTAGAGGTGGAAATGGTACAGTACACAATAAGTGGGACCAGAGTAACTGTAGGAGGGAAAGGACGAGGAATTCCCCAAGGGGTACCACCTGCTTTCGGACCGAATACGAAGCCG
>WWET01008238.1:0-19278 GCA_011038615.1 Limnodynastes dumerilii | reverse complement strand
GAACCTTGCTCTTGGAGACTGGAATAAAAAGTCTGTACCTTGTTGTTTCGAGCTGTCACCATCAGATCAATCTGGGGTCTTCCCCACCTTTTTACTATTTGTAAGAATATCTTCTGATTCAGTTCCCATTGTCCTGGTTGGATCGTGGACCTGCTTAAGGCGTCAGTTGTAATATTCTCTTTTCCTGCTATATAGACTGCTGAGATGTCTTCCAATTCCAGTTCTGCTCACAGTGGCAATGGTCTTGCTTCCTTCATCAATAATCTGCTTTTTGTCCCTAATTGATGGTTTAAATAAGATACTACTGTCTTGTTGTCTGAAAGACTCCTTACTACTCTGCCTTGAAGATATGCACTGAAATGGTTGCATGCTTCTTGAACTGCTCTCAGTTCCCTTAAATTGAGCTTGACTTAGATGCTCGTTCCTTCTGCCTTGTGTAAACGTATTGTAGCATACTGCCCCCGATCCATAGGCACAGGCTTCTGTGGTCAGAACAATTGGATCTTACTTCCTGAACTTTTTTCCTTACTTTAAGTTGTTCTCTTTTACCCACCAGAGAAGATCTTTTCTTGCTGTGACTGAAAATTATATTATTTGATTATTTTCTGTTGCTTCATTGTTCCATTGGGTCATAAAGTTTTCCTGAAATGCTTGCATGTGGAGTCTGGCCCAAAGAACCGCATCTATGACAGAGGACATATTTCCTAAGACTGCCATGCAGTCTCCTGATGATATCCAATGCTGACTTCTGATTCTGTTGATCTCGCTTATCAGTTTCTTCTTTCTTTCTGGAGTTAGAAAAATCTTGCCTTGATGAGTATCGATCATCATGCCTAAGTATCTGAGAGATAGTATTGCTGACTCTTGGTCCAATTTATCATCCATCTGTGTTCCTGAATCCTCTGAAGAACCCTGAACCATCCGCAATCAGAGGTATAAGGATCTTTGCAAAAGGTCTTGGTGACGTCGACAGGCCGAATGTTAATGCTCTGAACTGCCAATTCTGGTTGAAAATTTGAAACCTCAGATATCTTTGATGTTCTGGAAGTATCGGGACATGAAGATAAGCATCCTTTAAGTCTATGGATGTCAGAAATTTCTTACCATAAATACCCGGGAATAACACCCCCTCTTTCATTGACAAAAAGGAACTGTGGTAATTATCTGTTGTTCTTTGAGATCTTTTAGATTCTTCCTTAGGGCTAGTTTCTCTTCCCTGGTTTTGGTACTTTCGATGGTCTGTAGTAACTTGTGGGTTTGGTCAGAAACTAAAGTGTATAACCTTGTCTTATCGTACACAGTTCCCACTTGTCTAATGTAGTCAATGTCCATTGGTGTTAAAATGTGCTTAATCTTCCCCCCACTGCTGCTTCTGGCATCATTGATTGGACGAAAAAAGCTATTATACTGTCCTCTGAAGGAACAAAAATTTTGTCTAGTTTTTCCTGTTTTATATCTAAGTGTATATGATCTTCTTGGTCTGTAGGATCAGGACTCCCTGAAATCTGCTTATAATGTTCTTTGAGGTCTGGACTGAAAGGGTCTTTTAGCACGTCCTTGAGGCAACAAAGCTGATATGCCCCCAGAAATCTTGGCATTAATTTCATCCAATTTTCCCTCAAATAATTTCCTGAGAAAGGTAGTGCCACCAGCTTCCCTTTGGATTGACTATTCGCTGACCAAGGCTTCAACCATAAGGTTGAACAGCTACAGCTGTTGCCATGGATCTGGTTGTCAATTTAATTGAATCCATTGAAGCTTAGCACATAAATTTGATTGCCATCTGAATGTCTTGAACGGTCTTTAAAAGTTCTGTACGTTTAACCCCATCTGCAACATTCTGTTCTAATTCATTCCTCAAGACTCTTGGGACCCTGCAGGTTACTGATGTGGCTACCGCTGGTTTCATTGCTGCACCTGCAATACAATGCTGCTTTTTTAAATTCACCTCCATCTTTCTATCCATTATATCCTTAAAGGTGTTGGCATCCTCTAAGGGCAATGTAGTTCTTTTAGACAGCCTTGATATTGCTGTATCCACTTTAGGTTCTTCCCATTTTTTAGAATCCTCTGTCCCAAAGGTATATGATTTACATATCCTTGCCTGGAACAGTATCTTCTTATCAGGAGATTTCCATTCTTCATTAATTAATTCTTTAATCACTTGAGAGACAGAAAATGTTCTGCCCCTTACGTGATTCTTTAAACAAAAGATATTGAATCTGAAGATCCTCTTTTTGTTTCTTGTATATTTAGCATTTTGCCAATCAGTTAAACAAATTTTCCACTAAATCTGCACTGACTGCATCATCTGCCTTTTTAGCAACATCTTCACTAAGTCCTCCTTGGTAATAAATATAGCCGTCTTCATCGTGTGAATAAACTCGGTCATTTGGGTTGATGGTTGTTGTTGCTGCTTGCCTTCAAAGGTTACACAAATATTTACTGTGGCATCTGCTGGTAACATCACATCACATCACATTAATCGGAACGCAGAGACTGGAACTGAGACAATGGGCCTGATCCAGACCTACGCTCGCATGCGAGCTAACGCTGATCGCAAGTGTAAAAACGGCAGAAAAAACGCACTGCGCAAGTGCATAGTGACAACTTCTGGTCGTACCAAAGACCTTTTCGTAGCGGCGATTCTGGCGCCCGTATTGTTTGTGTTTTTTCAAACGATGGGGCGTGTTTAAAGTACGTAGTTAGTACGGATGCTGGAGTTAAGTAATGTAGGCGGGGGGAGCCATTTCAATTGTACAGTATGGGCATGCCAAGCGTCGGTAATACGCAATGAACGTACGGACGGCCACGGAAACGAACACAAAAGTTAGGGTAGGGTTTGCCGAGCGTATGGATGCTAAACTAGGCACGAGCAAGGGGAGTGCCTATTGCCGTGCATCGGTGGTACGTTCGGCGATAGTACACTATGCACAACAGCATAGGTCTGAATCAGGCCCAATATGCTTGGTACAATGATAATCAAACTATCTGTACACAGGAGCTGCTGCCAAAAGTCAAGCTAAAGTATAACAGCAGAGTATTAGCACACAACAGAAGCTTAAAAAAGTCCTTAATCAATTACAGCTGCTACCAGGGATTCTCCATATAGGCCCCACCAAAATGGTGGCACCCATCCATAGCCTACCAGATGTATGCCCATGTAACTTCCAGTTTCTTGCCATGCGCTCCATCACAGTTCCGCCACCTCCCTAGAGGCTAAGAAGGCATTTACACGCTGTATAGAGTAGTGATCTTGAGACCGGTCCAACAACTTTTCCCCTGCTGCTTCCAGGGATGCGGACCGGGGAGTCCAGATCTCCAGGCCATTGTGGCATAGCTGCACAGGTAAGCCCACATCTAAAAAATAACACCCTAGGGCAGTCTGACTCCTATAACAGACAGGAAAAAATAGACACATATTTTCAAGGTGGAGCCATTATATACGTCAGGGGGTGTCTTCTTTTCCTGTCTGGCTCCTATATCAGGATGGAAAACCCATGTGTTGTATGCTGCCATAGGAAGAAGAGGAAAATGTGTTACACACATCACCTGGAGTCAAACTGACAGACTAGTTATCAGGTTAAAAACAGAATGGAAGTTGCTCAATCAATTTATAGGTATATGTTAAACAGGTGCGTGAAAGGCAGGGGTTAATCTGCTTGCCACAGAAACAAAAGGAAAAAATAGCTTAGTTATCAGGTTACCTGTCTCACTGAGCCCAGAGAAAAAGACCCAAATTGACAAACAACGGTTACTATTAGCAACAGAATAACTACCCAGTCCACAGGAAAAGGTACAAGCTGCAACATCCTCAGTACCTAGCCACCACCTTACCTCGGAGGCAACGTAGCATAGCAATGTAGCAGATCTTGTGTAAGTCCCTTAACGTAAGAACTTAGACTTTTTGGTGCCATCTAGGTTACCCCTGCCAACATGTGTATCAGAAACAGTATAAAAAGAGATATATTTTGTATTTCAAAAGGTATTCTATCTGGTTGACCATTAATACCTAGACCTAGCAGAGCCCAGGGTGTAAAATAAATATGGCACCCCCGCTACCCTAACAAAAAAAAAAAAAAAGATATGTATGCGTCCAGACATTTATTTCCATTCCCTTTTATGTACCCACCCATCTTCCATTTTGCCCCTTATAGGTGTCCAGCCTCCATATCTGCCCCTTCTGGGAGTCTAGTCTCCGCTTTTCTATGTCAACAGCTTTTCTGCTTAATAACTTTTTTTAATGTTCACTTACCTTTTGTCGCCATCTACTCCCTCTTCCTCCACGGCACTCCGCTTGAATGACATTGCAACATCCACAGACAGTACAGGTTATAAAGGGCTCCTATTGGAGGACCAAATCTATTTCCATGAATGACCCTACCACATATGTGAGGTCAGTGTTATTCAATGAAACAGGTTTGGTACTACAGGGCTCCCGTAGGAGTGTGAATGGCGCAAGCAGCATCTGTTCTCTAATGTGGCTGACATATGTGTGCCATGGTGAGGGCGTTGACTTAAAGGGAAGGGGGGGCACAACTCACCCGCTCCTAGAAACGGCCCTGACTAGTACCACCAACTAGTGTGTAATAAATATAAACAAAACTAAACAAATAAATAAAACATCAATGCTTAAAGTTTCTGTCTGATGCTTATTACTTGCTATATCCTGTGACCAACAAGATAAAATATAAACTATAATCCATTCTTGGGCTGTCCTGAGTTGAACCCAGCATCCCATGACCTCTTTCAGCTACCTGCAGCACTTATCATAATAAGCAGTTCGGGGGCCATTAGTAAGAAACCCATAAAGGGCATGCAATAGTGATAATTTGTATCTCCTACAGTTCTATGGGAATAGCCAGTAACAGTCTCTGGCTGTAAATGGGTTGGTAAACGTATGCAAGCATTAGAATACTTATTTAAATGTATAGGAAGCTGTGCAAGCCGCAGTCTCTGCCCAAATGGCTCCAACTGCAGGGGGGGAGGTAACAATGATTATTTTTAGTGAGCTGCGCTACTCCTCAGCTGCGGTCCCCAATACCTCTCGAGGTATATTCCACCTATACCTCCAACCTAGTGATGTCCGTATTCCCTGTTCAAAGGGATACCAGACAACCCAGTTACAAATGATAAATATACAGTGGGGTATTAGAGTCCGAACTGAATCACACTGTACCTTCCCTTCAATTCCCCAAAATTCTATCCCAATGTCCAAAAGATATTCCTGGTGAAGACTCCACGACTCCCAGTCCTTTGCCTCTCTTTATCCTCCTCACTCTTCCTCCAAAATCTTTAATCCTCCAGGAAGAATGGAAAAGATCAAAACTTGTGTGATAACGTTTCAAAACAGGTGAGTACCACTTTACAAAAAATGCCTACTCACATCTTATCTATCTTGTTTCTTAGTGTTCTAGGGCCATATTCAGAACTCCAGCCTTATTGCATATAAGGCCGGAGGTTTCCGCTATGATGTACAGTGCATGCGCAGTAATTCTGAAACGTAATCTATGTTGCAACGTAGATTGCGTATACGTGGTCTTAAAGACCACGTATATGCAATCTACGTTGCAACATGCAACGTAGATTACGTTTCAGAATTACTGCGCATGCGCAGTACATCATAGCGGAAACCCCCGGCCTTATATGCAATGAGGCCGGAGTTCTGAATACGGCTTCTAATGATTTCTTTTCCCTTGCTTCCTCCTTTGAGTTGCAACCTCTTTCTCTCTCAGCATACACTAAAAAGAAAGGAAAGTCCTTGTGCAGTGTTTCACAGGTAAGTTTAAAAGGCACATTCAATCCTACTCACACTTTCTGTGTCTTGCTTTTCAGGCTTAGAATGATTTCTTTCTCTCCCTCTTTCCTTAGAGTCTGCCCCTCTTTCTCTCTCACCATGAAACACACAAAGAATGGGAAATCCTTGTGCAGTACCCCACAAGAAAATTAACGTTCCACAGTAAGTCACACTTACACTTTTTGTTTCTTGTAGGGAAGCTTATATGAACTCCAGTCCGCCTCCATCCCTCTCCTGTGTATGGGAGCTGTACCGTCCTTCGTCTAGAGCCTCCTAATGTAGCTGCGTGTTCTTCGTTCCAACCTTTTTGTGAATAAAAAATACGCCCCTCCTTGTGCAATATCTAGCAACAGTGAATATTAAACAGGCGATTTGCTACTCACAATTTGCCCCTCTTGGGGTTATGCTCCTCAGAAGTGTATACACTCCGACCATATGATGAAAAAGTACATGGGCTCTTCTGTACAGTCTTTTATTAAAACAAACACATTCCGTTAAAAAGTTTCCGACCATGAAATTCTAAAAAAGTGGGTTCCTCTTTCCTCCCCCTCTGTTCATCGATGGACTTGCCCACCAAAGCTGCACTAAATCACTTTAAAACCCGCTGTCCTCAAAGCTGACCACTATCTCCTTATTCTACCGTTGTAAATTCCAAAAAGGGCCCTTATGAAATACCACACTTTCGGGGAGGGAGAGGGAGCGGGGGATCAAGGTGGGAGATGGCAGGTGGCTTCTACTCAGGGTATATACTGACGTGTTTTAAGCTTGCTTGTGCTCTTTCTCAAGGTTTAACCCTTAGGGGGACTGTTGGTTCCTTTTAAAGTCGCCTCCTCCTTCTACTGATTGGACAATTTCCTTTTCCATTCTTTACATATCTTCAACATCCATTTATATTAAACATTCCTAGTTTATAACTAACACATTATCGATTTCATTAAAAACAAACAAAGTTCTAATAAAAATTGTAATAAAATTTTTCTGCCTCCTTCTTGTTTTTTCCGATGTTTCTATCAAAGTGCATAAACTTCCACATCTATTAATGTAAGGTCCACATCCATCAAAAGTGTTTATTCTTATGTGTAACTTATCATTACCCCATTTAAACTTATTGCATATAACGGAGTGTCGGCTCCCAAATCTTCCAGGTCCTAAAGAGTATCTGGCCTATACAAATAATCCTTCCCCTACTCTGCATTCCGTAAGTGGCACTAGAGATGTTATCTCTGATTCAATCCTTATCCACAGGTAAGTATCCACTTATACTAGTGGATTCCGGAATCTCGAACAAAAGATAAATCCATATCCATTATTCCTACATGTACTTCTACCGTTATTGTACATTTAGAATAATGCCCCATAGCAAAGAAGTTACCTGTCCTGTTCTGCTAAATATTCAAAGATGTTGGGTACTTATTCTACCACACAAACATTTACTAGCAATGGGCCTGATCCAGAACAACGTGTGCTTGCGTTTTTTCGTCCGTTCATTAGCGTAAGTGTATATTTTGACCGATCTGCGCATGCGTATTAAGCGTATTTTCGCTTATAAATACACACGTGCGATCCACAATTACGTTTTTTCCTGTACGTCTGATCCTGAATTACGTTAATGTGATGTTACGCGCACGTAAAGGAAGGGGCATGTCAAACGTAAAAAAATGGGAGTTTCAAAATATGCTAATAAGCAAAGAGGGCATGTGAACGTATTTACAAGTGATCCACATATCCGTGCAAACAAACGTAAGTGAATTTACGTTTCAAAAAGTTAAGGTGGGTTTCAGTGGCGTAGCAATACCAAGTTAGTGAATTTTCGTGCCGCCGCGTAAATTCGATCAGCAGACTAAATACTTATTAGGCAATTTAGCACCTGCAGCTACACATGTGAACCAAGGACCTAATTGTGCAATCTATATAAATTTCAAGCCTGCTAGTGTTTTCTTGTTCCTTGTGTTCCTTGCTGTGGTTTGTGTGGTTTTGGACTCTTTTCAAAAATATATTGAATTTCTGAGTAAGTACACATTATTGAAAGTAACATTGTGTAAATATTTTATATATTATGTATGTCATGTGATTGAAGATAAAGAATTTAAATGTGTTTTTTTTAAAATAGATTGAGAATATCACATCATGTATTTGATTTGTAAGTGAATGTAAAATGTTGCAATACTCCTTTATGTTTGTTATTTAGTACTTCATGACTATAATTAGTATAATAACTATAATATCAAGTCTTAATATATATTAGATACAGGGCCGGTGCTAGGTCCCTGGGCACCCTAGGCGAAGTTTGGCCTGTCTCCCCCCCGCACCACACTGTCTTTATATGTGCCCCTTCACACACCCCTTCAGACCTCTATGCCCCCATTCCTCTATGCCCCCTTCATATTCCTCTTCAGGCCTCTATGCCCCTTTCAGGCCTCCATGCCCCCCTTCAGGCAGAATAGAGACCAGGGACACACATACAGCGTTATATCTCTGGAGTGACAGTGATATAATAACAGGGTACATACAGGACATAAACCAGTGTAACACACAATAGATAATAGAGACCAGGGACACACATACAGCGTTATATCTCTGGAGTGACAGTGATATAATAACAGGGTACATACAGGACATAAACCAGTGTAACACACAATAGATAATAGAGACCAGGGACACACATACAGCGTTATATCTCTGGAGTGACAGTGATATAATAACAGGGTACATACAGGACATAAACCAGTGTAACACACAATAGATAATAGAGACCAGGGACACACATACAGCGTTATATCTCTGGAGTGACAGTGATATAATAACAGGGTACATACAGGACATAAACCAGTGTAACACACAATAGATAATAGAGACCAGGGACACACATACAGCGTTATATCTCTGGAGTGACAGTGATATAATAACAGGGTACATACAGGACATAAACCAGTGTAACACACAATAGATAATAGAGACCAGGGACACACATACAGCGTTATATCTCTGGAGTGACAGTGATATAATAACAGGGTACATACAGGACATAAACCAGTGTAACACACAATAGATAATAGAGACCAGGGACACACATACAGCGTTATATCTCTGGAGTGACAGTGATATAATAACAGGGTACATACAGGACATAAACCAGTGTAACACACAATAGATAATAGAGACCAGGGACACACATACAGCGTTATATCTCTGGAGTGACAGTGATATAATAACAGGGTACATACAGGACATAAACCAGTGTAACACACAATAGATAATAGAGACCAGGGACACACATACAGCGTTATATCTCTGGAGTGACAGTGATATAATAACAGGGTACATACAGGACATAAACCAGTGTAACACACAATAGATAATAGAGACCAGGGACACACATACAGCGTTATATCTCTGGAGTGACAGTGATATAATAACAGGGTACATACAGGACATAAACCAGTGTAACACACAATAGATAATAGAGACCAGGGACACACATACAGCGTTATATCTCTGGAGTGACAGTGATATAATAACAGGGTACATACAGGACATAAACCAGTGTAACACACAATAGATAATAGAGACCAGGGACACACATACAGCGTTATATCTCTGGAGTGACAGTGATATAATAACAGGGTACATACAGGACATAAACCAGTGTAACACACAATAGATAATAGAGACCAGGGACACACATACAGCGTTATATCTCTGGAGTGACAGTGATATAATAACAGGGTACATACAGGACATAAACCAGTGTAACACACAATAGATAATAGAGACCAGGGACACACATACAGCGTTATATCTCTGGAGTGACAGTGATATAATAACAGGGTACATACAGGACATAAACCAGTGTAACACACAATAGATAATAGAGACCAGGGACACACATACAGCGTTATATCTCTGGAGTGACAGTGATATAATAACAGGGTACATACAGGACATAAACCAGTGTAACACACAATAGATAATAGAGACCAGGGACACACATACAGCGTTATATCTCTGGAGTGACAGTGATATAATAACAGGGTACATACAGGACATAAACCAGTGTAACACACAATAGATAATAGAGACCAGGGACACACATACAGCGTTATATCTCTGGAGTGACAGTGATATAATAACAGGGTACATACAGGACATAAACCAGTGTAACACACAATAGATAATAGAGACCAGGGACACACATACAGCGTTATATCTCTGGAGTGACAGTGATATAATAACAGGGTACATACAGGACATAAACCAGTGTAACACACAATAGATAATAGAGACCAGGGACACACATACAGCGTTATATCTCTGGAGTGACAGTGATATAATAACAGGGTACATACAGGACATAAACCAGTGTAACACACAATAGATAATAGAGACCAGGGACACACATACAGCGTTATATCTCTGGAGTGACAGTGATATAATAACAGGGTACATACAGGACATAAACCAGTGTAACACACAATAGATAATAGAGACCAGGGACACACATACAGCGTTATATCTCTGGAGTGACAGTGATATAATAACAGGGTACATACAGGACATAAACCAGTGTAACACACAATAGATAATAGAGACCAGGGACACACATACAGCGTTATATCTCTGGAGTGACAGTGATATAATAACATTTGCATACTATCTTTTTTAACAGTATACTCAAAGAATGCTTTCATCACATCATGGATACTGATTAGTGTTTCATTCAATTTGTCCAATGCCCTATTACTTATGGTCATTTGTTCATAAAGGGGGTCTAATTTATTAATAATTTGTGTGGTGCGCTGTTGAATGGCACAAATTGCGGTTGATGGCCCAGGAACTTCTTCATCATGTTGTGTTGGTGATGTGATGGATGGTGATGATGACAATGATGATGGAGATGCTGCCATAGCTGGTGGTAGTGGTTGTGCAGGTTGTGTTGTGGTTTGTGATGTCCCTGCTACATCTTCATCATGGACAGATTGTGTGTCCTCCAGTCTTTCGTCTATTAAATAACAAAATTAGAAAACAGGGATCATCTAATGTGACTATGTTGATCATTTTCACAAATGTATTTAGTCAGGGGAAAAACAAATATACATTACAAGATGTAGACACAGTATGATGCTACATAACTAATCTCTGGTCTGGTTCTGTTTGAATTTAGAATTCGATTAATATGATGAGTTATTTGATATTCTTCAACATTTCCAATTCCACAATGTCACACTTAAAAAGATGTATATGTTTAAAGTTAACATAAATAAAATAATATCAAATTACTTCAACAATTACCTTCACTGTCTTCCGATTCTGTGTTTGACACTGGACGCAACAGTCTTGGGGGCGGACTTAAGGGTATCTGGTATTGGCCCTGCACCTGTTTGTCTGGAGTGTGTGTATCTTTCGGCCCTTTTCTTTTTGATTTGATTTTTGAAATCCTGCCATCTGTGTATGAAAGTAAAGATACTTTAACAATAGAACAATCATTATCTGGTCTGTTTATGGCAACTTTGGAGAAAATGAAGGTATTATAATTAAATGTTCTTATACATTATAATATATTATAAATTATATTATAAATAGAAATTTAATAAGAACCTTACCTTTTTTTTTGAAGTTTGACTGTCCGGAACATACAATTGTGATTTATCTTCCGGGAGTATGACACAAACCGCTCATGTATTCCTTGCCAAAAATTAGCTCTCAGGTGAGCAGAAATCTCTCCATTCTCTGTGTATAAATGCTCCATCACTTCAGTGACTAAAAATGTCACCTCTTGGGCAGTGAAGTTCGGGTTCCTTTTCTGTCCCTTTCGACCCATGATCAGAAACCTGTGCTGCATTTGCACCGTGATTGGCTAATGGCTTTGACTGTTTTAATTTTTTTTTTTTAAAAGTATATATTTATAAAATCGCCTGGGCGTGCTTTCACTCATACGTATGACCGCATTATAAATGCACACATGAAAATATTAAACACTTGATTCTATGCATTTAGCATTAAACGTTGTTGTGAATCGCTGGATGTGTGTGGGCCTGTCAACTTTATTCCTAGGTGATTGACAAGTTCATCTGCTTATGAGTGAATTTCATTTGAAATATATTGTAGGGGCTGAAGATTGGCTGCTCTTTGTGGGCATTACAATACACAATGGCCAATGGCATAGTTAGATCCAAAGCTGCGTAATGACACGACATCACGCAGCGTCACTTAGCGTTAGTTCATTCTTTGCATGAGAAAATGGCAGCTGCACGCGCGGAGCCATTTAGCCGTGCAGAGTTGCGGATCCTGGTTCGCGTTATGGACCAGTTCGACCTCCGCCAGCCCCGCTGTAATGCTGCGGTAAGGTCTGCATACTACCGCATACAGAGGGAGATCAGACGCCGTCTTCGGGTCCACCGGCGTGTGGACCAACTTATGCGCCGCTGGTCAGATCTGAGACGGCGCCAACCCGATCTTCTGGCGGAGGTCCGAATGCAGATCCAGTGGCATGAGCGGAGTAAGTATTTACTTTCAGTCATTACTTTTTAAATTATGTACTGCTGACTATGCAATGTTTTGGTTTTTTTTGGTTGGTGAAAGCAAGATTGTGTCCCACAATGTTTTAGGATTGTGTTATGTGCTATGATGTTGGCAAACTACCGTTGCTAAAGTGTAAAATATGATATATTGGTATGTTTTTGGAATATACCTAAATTTAATAAAGTAGCAGTTGTAGTGATGGACATGCTGGGTGTGTCATACCTGTGGTCTTGATATGTATATATCATGGATATATTTAAAATTTTGGCACATTAAAAATCAAATGACACATTTAATATTTGATGTTGTTTGAAGACACAGAGTTTGACATGTTATGGGGTCAAGAGTAACTATGATGATGCATGATTTAAAACATTTTAAAGTACTTATTTAAAAAACAAGGTTTATTAAATAAAATGTAAACATTATTAAACGTAAGTGTTTTTCTGTTAATTAACATGTGTGTTATCTATTTCTATCCATTAGGACGGAACAGACACAGAATAGCAGAGTTTGCCTGCCGCCAGCTGCAGCGCAAGGAAGAGGAGCAGGAGGAGCAGGAGGAGGAGGAGGAGGGCAGGCTGAAATTTCGGGGGAGCCCTACAATCCAGAGATTTTGGGGGCTCCTACAGAATCTCCGGAGCAGCAGCAGGAGCTACCGGATGAGCCACAGCACCATCATGTGCAGCCAGCACCCATTGAAGGGGTCATTGGTAAGTTTATATTTGAATCAAAATTTAATTTTTTTGCCTTCATTCTCTTATAAATGTTAATAATGTATAATATAAAAGAAGCTACCATCAGCATCCTTAAACATGTAAAACAAAAGTAGAAAAAAATGGAAGAGATATTGAGTATGTTATTTGTTTCAGAATGTCATTTATGTAATAATAATTAGGGACATACGTGGAATATGTATGTCATTTCAAATGTGACTGTACTTTTATCATGGAGCATCTTAAATTGTGTATATTTATAATATACAAAATATATTAAGGAGTATTGATTCAAGGTTTTTCCAACTGTGCTATTTAAAAAAATTGGATGTTGAAGCAAGTTACATAAATAATGGTACCAATGTAACAAAACACATGCAATATGTGCTATCTCTGAACATTCCATCTCTCCCCTGGTATGACTTTCCGGTCCCGTTTTTAATTACTTTGTTTATTAGAATGTGTACTAAATAAACGGGGGTTTTGAGTAATGAACGGGATCTTATTTCTTGTTCTTCTTTTTATTTTTCTCTTTAATAAGGACCTGCCTTTTATTATTTTCCACCTCTTTATAGGTCTTCTCAATTCTGGTTTTATCATATCCTTTCTTTGAAACTGATCTACCAACTTTTTTCCTTGTGTGTGGTATTCCTCTATTGTAGAGCAATTTCTCCTGATCGTAATCATCTGACTTTTTGGGACAGTGTCCAGCCATCTTGGATGATGGCTGCTGTCCCTTGGAATCAGAGAATTTGCATCGGTGGATTTCCTATACACTGTAGTCTCCAACCTTCCCTCCTCATAGGAATTTGATAGATCTAGAAAGTTAATGTTCTTATTACTAATCTCAAATGTTAGTGATACCCCAATCATTCCTGTTCAGATGGTCACAGAACATAAGGGGCAAATTGTGAGTAGCAAATCGCCTGTTTAATATTCACTGTTGCTAGATATTGCACAAGGAGGGGTGTATTTTTTATTCACAAAAAGGTTGGAACGAAGGACGGAGCTACATTAGGAGGATCTAGACGGAGGACGGTACAGCTCCCATACACAGGAGAGGGACGGAGGCGGACTGGAGTTCACATAAGCTTCCCTACAAGACACAAAAAGTGTAAGTGTGACTTACTGTGGAACTTTAATTTACTTGTGGGGTACTGCACCAGGATTTCCCCTTCTTTGTGTGTTTCATGGTGAGAGAGAAAGAGGGGCAGACTCTAAGAAAAGAGGGAGCGAAAGAAATCATTCTAAGCCTGAAAAGCAAGACACAGAAAGTGAGTAGGATTGAATGTGCCTTTTAAACTTACCTGTGAAACACTGCACAGGGACTTTCCTTTCTTTTTGGTGTATGCTGAGAGAGAAAGAGGTTGCAACTCAAAGGAGGAAGCAAGGGAAAAGAAATTGTTATTACACTAAGAAACAAGATAGATAAGATGTGAATAGGCATTTTTTGTAAAGTGGTACTCACCTGTTTTGAAACGTTATCACACAAGTTTTGTTCTTTTCCATTCTTCCTGGAGGATTAAAGATTTTGGAGGACGAGTGAGGAGGAAAAAGAGAGGCAAAGGACTGGGAGTCATGGAGTCTTCACCAGGAATATCTTTTTAACATTGGATAGAATTTTGGGGGATTGAAGGGAAGGTACAGTGTGATTCAGCGCGGACTCTAACACCCCACTGTATATTTGTCAGGGGGGGGGGGTGACACACACTTCCCTACGTCCTATCCAGAGTTGTCTGGATCGGACGTATAGCGCATCCACATTGTAAAATGACAGAAATGTGGGTATCACCCCCCCGGTCAGAAAGTCTTCTTTGCGAAATAGGGACATCCGAACATAGGGACATTTTTCGGATGTCCCTATTTCGAATACTGAACGCTTTATAATGTTTTTTTTTAGAAATACTTGAATTCCTTGTAAAAGTGAATGCCTGAAACGCGTTGGTTAGGAGGTGGTACCCGGCACCCTGGTTTTGTGATTTGAACCCTTTTCCCCCTTTCCGTTGTCATGATATAGGGCCCTTTTTCTATCAGATAACTGGTTTAAGTGTTTAACAACTTGGAGGACAGGTTCTGGTGCATAACAGTAGGTGTTGGGGTTCTATAATTCCTCTACCTGGGATTTCTAAGAGACTCCCTAGAAATAAGGAGACCATTGAGCAGAATTGATTTATTCAACGTTTTTTTATATGTTTTATTAAATATTAAAACAATACATTTTTTATTGGAAGAAATTGGGCCGTTATGCATATATGTTAAGGATAACACGGCGGACCCCTGCTTAGGCACTCATGAATAGGACAATGAAGGGGTGAGTGCTTGCAGGAAAGTGCTGAATTCTGGAGTAAACGTCTCTACCCGACGGTGTGGTATCTTACCCTCTCCTGGATGCTGGAAGGAGTTGGAATTCTGGAATAAGGGAGAAGAAGAAAGATAGCTAAGATCGAGAGGAATAAAGACCAGATTTGGCTTTGACACAAGATAAATAAAGTGTGAGTGTGGGGCTGTTTTTCTCTTCCCTCTGGAGATCTAAAAAAGCTGTGGATCTGGAAAAAAGAAGAGACAGAAAGTGGTTTAGACAGAGAGGATCAAAGATCATATTCGGCTGTGACACAAGAGGAACAAAGTGTGAGTATAACAACTTACCTTGTGATTCCTCTGTGCCAGACGTTGTCACCCGATTGTGTGCTGTTCCTCTTTCCTCTGGAGGCTGGGAGGAGCCATGGACGTTGCCATTCGATTGTGAATCTGAGAGGAGTTGCAGCAAAAAGGAGAGGAGACGTAGGAAAGATCAGATTCTGCTTTGACACAAGAGAAACGAAGTGTGAGTATAATAATTACCTGTTCTACCTATCTGTGTCAGACGTTATCGTCTAATGGTGTGTTGTCCCTCTGTTTTTTGGAGGTCGGGAGGAGTCATAATTCCGGAATAAAAAGGAAAAGAAAAGTCAGGACCATCACAGAAAAGAAGGACCCCCGAGTTGAGAAAGGATGGAGAAGGAAGGGGGAGAAGTTGGTGTACCCTCTATGCCAGGGGTTCTCAACCTTTTTCTGTGGAGTACCACTTACCCGCTAAGGAACCAGGTGAAGTACCACTTTGCAAAAATGATTAACTTTAAAAAAAAAAATATAACAATTAGTGTAACATTTATATGTAAGGCTCAGTTCAGGTTAATTTTAGGCTCAAGATTAAATTCTCCTCTTCTCATATTATTTATTATACCTCACCCATTCAGATACATCCTACTCCCCAAATTATACCTTACCCATTCAGATACATCCTTCTCCTGGAAATATACCTTTCCCCATATGATGTATTACACTCCTGTTACATCCCTCTCCACACATTACATCATCCATCCCCCTCTGTTATACCCCTCTCTACAAATTATACCTCCCTTAATGCTCTTATCTCCCTCTCCACATATTACACCCCCCTACTCTTATCTCCCTCTTACATATTACACCCCCTACTCTTATCTCCCTCTCCACATATTACACCCCCCTACTCTTATATCTCTTCCCACACATTGCACTCTCCTACTCATATATATATATCCCTCTCTACACATCACACTCATATATATATATATATATATATATATATATATATATCTCACCACACATTATCACCCCTGCCCTTCTTTTATATCCCTCTCCACATTACATATTACATATTTACCCCATTCTGGCATTTCCCTCTCCACACAATACACACTCCCATTCTGTCATTTCCCTCTCCACACAATACACACTCCAGTTCCACCTCTTTTACCTTACCTGCTCCAGCAGCTGCACCATAACTAAGCCTCCTGCACTTCCTTCCTTCAGCTCTGTGGATCCTCTTCCTGCAATGCCAGTAGGAAGCTCCGCCCCCCCTGCTCGTGTATGATGGACACTGTAATGTTGTTTAGTGTGACAGGCTGTGGGCTTAAACTGTCAGTAAAACGGTGAAATGGTCAGTAAAAATCAGCTTAAGTCTGGCACTGTCATACTAAACAATGTTACAGCGTTCCAGTAAGAGGACCATTGCCTGACAGAGGGTTGAGAACCCCTGCTCTATGCTAAAGAACAGGAGTGGAGCATTGTGAGTAACAGAGTACTTTACCCACGTTTACTTACAACCGACTTAATAATACGGGACGTCCCGTCTCTGTTTGTTGTCAAGGACTTATTCCATATAAGAAAGAGTGAAAAGGATATTATTGAACTAGGAACAACGAGGATCCCTAACACATATAGACTTTATTACTAATCATTCTGCTACATCACTTTAAGTGGACATATTATTGAGAAATACAGCCGCCGCTGATATCCCGCCGCTACCGCAGGGAAAGGTGAGTAAACCTCTCCAGGGTGCAGGGGAGAGAGGGTTAGGGTCAGGCTGTAAGAGAGAGGGAGGGTTAGGGTCAGGCTGTGGGAGATGGAGGGTTAGAGTCAGGCTGCAGGGAAGGGACAATTAGGGTCAGGCTGCGGGAGAGGGTGGGTTAGGGTCAGGCTACCAGGAAGGGAGGGTTAGGGTTAGGGTAATGGAGGTTAGGGTCAGGCTGCCAGGAAAGGAGGGTTAGGGTAAGAATGAGGGAAAGAAGTGGGAGACTTTTTTTCTTACCTTTCGGAGCACCGAAAGCTCGGTGCTCCATGGATCTATGCCTCATCGAGGCATATGCAATCGAAATATCAGCCAGTTCAAAACTGGTTGGAAGGAAACAGCCCTAATGAAATAGGGCCGTTCTAAGCGTGGACACACACCACGACCGACAGTATATGAGGCCCAAAATAAACAAATATGGTAAATAATGAGAAATTGCTTCTGTATGCTAAGTTTATAAGGTTCAAGGGTAACAAAATTAATAATTCATTGGATACAATTCTGCCATTAATAGCAAAGTAAAATCAATAAAATCTTCTGTAGCTAAAGAATCAAACACAGAAGCATTTCCTAATTAAAGCAATAATTAATTTATGGTTGTCAATAAATGACAAAAGTTGAGCATTTAAACTTCCATAAAAAGTTTGTTAAAAGGAACCAAAGATAATTATGTCACAAGCCTTAACTTATGAACCCCAGACATGCTGCATAGTGCTCTGACCTTAGCTTTGGGTCCCAGTTGTGGCTAAATTATCCTGAGTTGTTATAAAAAAACAAAAAAAACTGCTACCTCAGAAGGATGTTTTTGTAAAATATATAGTGAAAATGGAGAAACAGTTCAAGAGAGGCAGTAGAAAAAAAAATATCAAGCAGCTGAAACAGTCATGATTTACACCTGTTATAACAATAGTAACACCAACAAAATTGTTGTTACCCTCCGCTCTTCTTCTTCTTATCTTCAAACACATAAAAAAGGTGTTGAGCGATTTTACAATGGAACCTTACATCAGTTCACTGCTAGATGCTACCCATGCTCATATAAGTGGTATTTGATCCAATTACCTGGCTTCTTCTATGTAATTCATCATGATTTATGCCTAAACATAACCGACATACTGCAGTACCTGCCACTTTCAAAAGTTGTCAAATGCCCTAAGATTGGTACTGGTCATTGTGAATAAAAATTGGCGGGGAGAAACAAGTACAGCATGGGGAGACCATGCTTGTCTGCAGAATTTGCTGGGAGAAAAGCTCCCAGCAGCGTGATGATCAATTTACATGGGTGAGGATGGCCAGGGCCAGGGTGTTCGGCGCCTCCCTGCAAACTTTAAATTTGCGCCTACCCGTTTAACAATTTATCATTATATTTACTACAGTATAGTATCCATGTAAGCATCATAAAACACAACCTTGTAACCACAATAAAAGAAAGCAAATCATAGCCTCTACTATACAATACAGGCAGTATTTTAGTCTCCACTATACAAATCCCATTTTATACTAAAAACTGCAACACAATACAGACTATATATCTTAAGGACACATACCTTACAGACATTAACCTAGTGACGGCTATACCATACAGGTCACCTTACAGACATTGGGCTGGATCCTTAACTACGGCCGTCTTCCACACGTGGCGTAATTTGCCAATAGCTACTGCGCATGCGTAGTAACTATTGTACGTAATCTACATATCATTTCGGTACGTAGATAGTCTTAAAGACGGCATATACGCAATCTACGTACTGAAATAATATGTGGATTACGTACAATAGTTAATACGCAGCAGCTATCTATCGGCAAATTATGCCCGTGTGTGGAAGACGGCTGTAGCGGAGGATGCGGCCCATTATTCTAGTGACAGCTATACCATA
>WWET01008237.1:14913-33143 GCA_011038615.1 Limnodynastes dumerilii | reverse complement strand
ATATATTAGTTACTTATGAATATCATTACGCAGGAGAGCACTGGTTGATTTTTTTCTTTTTAAGAAAATACATATGCATGTGAAGATAAGGCAGCCTTTGGCATTCTTAAGTTAGTTAATCACAGCAAAAACGAGGGCGTGTTAAGGGAGTTGCTACGTCTATAATTAAGAAACAATCGTTCTTACATCCCTTCTTAACCGTGAATCTGGCCTTATGTGTTTAGACTTAATTACTGAAAAAATGTGACTGCCCAGTAATTATTTTGCAAAGGGGGTGCCTTGAAAAAAGAATTTAGGTCCTAATGGTATCTGGAACTAACATTGCTGAGGTCTCTGGCTCCAGGGTTCCAGTATAAAGTCAGAATTGAGTGGATTATACAACCCTCAAGACCAAATTTCTCCAGTACTGTGGCCAAATATCCCCAGGACAAAGGTTATTTCAGTGTAAAGTGATAACAAGACCAACTACCACATGGACCTTTGAGTATTGTTGGCAGCTTGATTGCCAATAATAAAACCCACCTGGTCAGAATGGATAAGGCTAGGCAAGAGTGGTCAAATATAATTTGCAAGTAATATGGCATAGATTTTTAGATTAGGCAACAAAATGGCCTTTAATACCCACGTGTTCTACCCTGTAGGTTATAACCCAAGACTCCAACATCTCTGCAAGGACCCACCCAAAAAAATGTAATTAAAACGTTTTATAAAGATAAGTACCAAATGAGCCTGGAACTTCATATAGAAATTATTCGTAAAACCATCTGGCCATGGAGCTTTGTCTAGGGTTTTGATAACATAACTATTTCATGTGGGAACCAAAGCTCGCCTAATTGTTTGCTATAATAAACTATGGAGGAACTTTTATTTCTACATCCACTGTTTGGGATTCTAGATCTTCCTGGGCCTTAGCAGACTACCACTCAAGTCATGATGATGTCTGTATTGTTGAACCCTTAACAACCTCCTTAAGGGCATAGCTAAATGGGAATTATTAATGTAATGTATTAGTTTGCAAACCAAGAGAGAGACAGTCTGCAAGCGCATGCTTTCCATCAAAACTAGTGAGAAGATAAGATAGAGAAGATAATTAGGCAGTCACTAAGGTCAGGGTGTTACTCTAACCTCACCAATCTTCCAGATTAATAAAAGTGGGGCATAGTAAGATCAAATAATGGGAAAAAATTGAATACACTTAAAAATGAAAACATTTCAGGTGCTATAAAACTCAGCTGTGAAGGAGAGCTTCTGCAAGTTCTCCAAACAAACAAATTAGGCAAAAAGAAAAAAACACAGCGAGAAAAAGAAACTGTTTCTAAAAATTGAATTCACAATATTCATTCAAGTAGCAGCCATGTATATATAATGATCCTTTAATATAGAAACATATATAAATATCCAATAAAAAACAGGAACAAAAACAATGATAAGCTACAGATTACATACCATCTGATGACATACATTGATTACAAATATATATGGCTACCATTTTACTGAATATTTCCAAGGCAAATAGTACCAATATGTGGTCTTCTAGAGGCCAAAGGTGGCTGAAAATCTTTAAGAAATAGCAGCTTTATAAATGTCCCACCGAGAAATAAAAATAGTTTGTGAATGGGTGTGTAAACTCTCAATCAAGGCATCAGTTCTAGGTAAGGAGAACAGTAGCAGTGTAGAGTCCACAATTTAGACAGTCCTCCACAGATAATAGCCTAGAAGAAAGTAGAGAGAGCAGCACGGGCTGGAAGAAGTAAAGGTTACCGTGACTTCTAGGGCAATTAGCAGGAAAGAGTCCGCTGTTAGATGTAGCCCTCCCGGGAGTCGCGGTCACAGTCCAAATGCCTCGGTGGCACAACTGTTAGCAACAGGAGCCTGCTTGATGCATGAAATGCTTGGCACGATATGGAGTAGAATCGCTCTTTCCTACAAGGGGTTTTTAGGAAATTGAGCCAACGGTTTGCCTGGATACACTGGTGTAAAAAAGACAGTCCTGTAGTAGAATCAAGGGGCCTGATCCAGACCTATGCTTGCCGGCGTTAAAACGCCGGGCACAAGCGTAAGAGTGGCTGAAGAGCCAATCTGTGCATGCGCCGGGCAGATGTTGCCAACGATCAGGCGTCCATAGCAGCAGCGTAGTAACGCTGGAGGGGGCGTCCCCCGGCGTTACTATGCTGCAATTAGTGCAGGGAGGTGGGGGGAGGGAGGTTAATGAGGCTGGGAGGGCGGCGTTTCAGTTGCAACGCCGCCATCCAAGCGTATTAGCACTCGCTTACGCTGGCTGAAGTTAGGGTAGCCTTCAGCCAGCGTAAGCAAGCGTTAATACGGTAGGACAAGGGGGAGTATCATGGGTGTGCTGCAATGATACGCTGAGCGTTAGACCGCTCAGTGTAACATCCTAGGTCTGGATCAGCCCAAGGTAACTAAGAATCACATATAATACAGAAAAACTTCCACCTACTGGCACTGGGAAGTAGAAGATAACCACTAGTAAACTTCACAGTATTCACAATATCACCGCTATTAAACAGTGTTTTTCGTTGCATACCACACTTTCTAATGTCTCAATATATACGACGACAGTTATTGAAAAATTCTTAAGGTGTGTAAAAATTCTCAAATGAACGTCCACAATATCCACCGTGATATTGGTCCTTTCCACTGTGTATCTTAATGCTGTTTCTTTATCCTAACTGGATACAAATAAAGGGGTAAATCCTACTCTCAAGGCTTGCCTCTCGTATGATGTGCATGTACTACGATGTGAACGGTTCTCCTCTCTGTAAGTCTGTCCTCCAATATCGGTTGTCCGCTTTCAAGCTGTCCTCATTGTAGTAAAGTTATATGTAGGAAAGAGGAAAAGGCTCCCATAGCATAAAAACCTTCACACAATTAATCCGTGCAGTGAACTATTATGCTTACAATCAGACTTCTTGTCACTCTGCGTATCATCAGTCTTTTCTTTCTCCATGAACCTTCTCCTTCTCTCTTCTTCACCATTCATCCAGATTTCATGATCATGTAACAAAAATAGAAACAACACAGTAGTGCAACACTGGTATACTTTTTGCCTACTGCTACAAGCTAGAAAACTGCTTACACAATTCTAACTTGTCACATTGCATATAACATTAAACACCACCGGATCTCTACACCCTGATGATTCGACGAACAAAGGTTACAACGCTCTTTATTCAGATATAAAAAATACTTCCAGCTTCAACAAGTAAAAATACCCCTAACTGGCAGAGCTCCGTAGGGAGAACGCCCAGCCTGCGCTCCTGGATACACTGTCCCGTACACACAGTCGGTGAAAAGATCTTATAGGGGGCCCACAGCCTTACTGTATACACAAGCTCACCAGAGTGCCGTGCTAGGCTAAATCACTGTCGGAGATGCCACGAACCACCAACGCGTTTCAGCTAGTGAATAGCCTTTCTCAAGGTGCAAGACAAGGGGTAAAAGTTGTTCTATTTATATAACTTAATGGTTGTACTCCAATTTTTTTTGCACTTTTTTTAGTGCTCTATCCAATTCTTCTTTATATCCTTTTCTGAGGAATTGCTCCTTCAGCTGAAGGAGCAATTGCTCAGAAAAGGATATAAAGAAGAAGAATTGGATAGAGCACTAAAAAAAAGTGGAGTGCAAGGACAGAAATAAATTGCTCAAAGAAAAAAAGAAGGGTAATTAAAAAAAAAACAGAGAGACCGGAGAACAACCATTAAGTTTTGTCACCCAGTTTACACACAACCACAAGAAGATGGAAAGAATAGTGGAAAAAAAACTGGGGATTGCTCCTACAGGACCTGGATTTAAGATCACTTCTCCCAAAAAAACCTGTTTTTGTATATAGGAGGGTGAACAATATTCGTAATCAGGTAGTCAGAAGTGTTACAGACCCCCAACCCCACGAAAAAAGGGAGTATTCTAAACAAGGAATTTTATAGATGCTGTAGGTGTTTGGCATGTAGAAATACACAAGGTGGCAGTGGGAAGATCAATTCATTTATAGCTAATGCCACAGGAAAGAAGTTTGATGTTAAAGAGTTCATCACGTGACTCTAAAAAACTGCATCTATCTAATTGAGTGCAGTTGCTCCCTGCAATATATTGGAAGGACAACAAGAAAATTAAAAGAGAGGTGGGGGGAGCACTTCAGAAATATTAAGAAAGGTGTTCTAACCCACCCCTTGTCCTTATATTTCAAAGAGAAGCACAATTGTGATGTAAGTGGCATTAAAAATGTATAGGTAATAAAAAAGTGGAACCGGTCTGGAGACGGAAAGATGTAACTAACTTATTAGCACTCTGATTCCAGCAGGATTGAATGCAGCTTTTGAATTAAAGTGGTTTTTAGAATGATTTTAATTAATTTATAAACTTATCCATGATTAATTATAAACTTATGCACAGATAATTATTATATACACTAGAGGTATGCACTTTATTCAATTCACTGGTTTTTTTTCCTGTATTTTATTTATTTATGGCATTTGTTGTTCCGGAGACTAATAGGACATAAATGAAGGGAGAAAAAAACTCTATGTCGACACAGAGATTTTATATATATAATTTTTATATTCACTACAAGTAATGTGAAGATGATTTCTGCTAGGTTCAAGCATTAATTGTTTACAATGTATGCCACTCATATTGAACACCATGTATCACAATTTTATTATCAATATATGCACTATAGTAATGCACTTTAAGAGGATATATCAATTGTTTAATAACTAATGAGGACTGGATCCTCTCACAATCAAAGCGCACTATATATTTCCATTTTCTTAGGAATTTTTAATTTTTATTATAGCTGCTATAAAAGGTTTTAAAATGTTTGTGAATAATGTGAAGGCAAATCCTTTCCATTTACAGTATTTATTATTAATTTGATTATATACCACTAATAGTTTGTTTTTAAAACTATGGAATTTTATGTAGGATAGGGTAAATCCCTGCGTTTATGGTCTTATGTTTATGTGCAATATTGGGATGGATAGACCAATCGGATCCCTGGACTTCAGGCGCCAAAATCTATATGAATAGAAGAACTTTTACCCCTTGTCTTGCACCTTGAGAAAGGCTATTCACTAGCTGAAACGCGTTGGTGGTTCATGGCATCTCCGACGGTGATTTAGCCCAGCACGACACTCTGGTGAACTTGTGTATACAGTAAGGCTGTGGGCTATAAGATCTTTTCACCGACTGTGTGTACGGAACAGTGTATCCAGGAGCGCAGGCTGGGCGTTCGCCCTACGGAGCTCTGCCAGTTAGGGGTATTTTTACTTGTTGAAGCTGGAAGTATTTTTTATATCTGAATAAAGAGTGTTGTAAACTTTGATCGTAGAATCATCTTGCATCAGGAGGAAGAGATCCGGTGGTGTTTAATGTTATATGCAATGTGACAAATTAGAATTGTGTAAGTAGTTTTCTAACTTGTAGCAGTAGGCAAAAAGTATACCAGTGTTGCACTACTGTGTTGTTTCTATTTTTGTTACATGATCATGAAATCTGGATGAATGGTGAAGAAGAGAGAAGGAGAAGGTTCATGGAGAAAGAAAAGACTGATGATACGCAGAGTGACAAGAAGTCTGATTGTAAGCATAATAGTTCACTGCACGGGTTAATTGTAGGTTTTTATGCTATAGGAGCCTTTTCCTCTTTCCTACATATGACTATACTACAATGAGGACGGTTTGAAAGCAGACAACCGATATTGGAGGACAGACTTACAGAGAGGAGAACCGTTCACATCGTAGTACATGCACATCATACGAGTTGGCAAGCCTTGTAAGTAGGATTTACCCCTTTATTTGTATCCAGTTGGGATAAAGAAACAGCATTAAGATACACAGTGGAAAGGACCAATAACACGGTGGATATTGTGGACTTTCATTTGAGAATTTTTACACACCTTAAGAATTTTTCAAGAACTGTCATCATATAGATTGAGACATTAGAAAGTGTGGTATGCAATGAAAAACACTGTTTAATAGCGGTGATATTGTGAATACTGTGAAGTTTACTAGAGATTATTTTCTACTTCCCAGCGCCTGTAGGTGGAAGTTTTTCTGTATTATATGTGATAAAGTGTGTATATAGATTACACACCAGGGGGAATTAGGAACCTTCTATCTTTTTCTGACACCGGGCTGCAGGGATCTCCTCAGAGGGGAGCGCAGAGGTTCATTTCTACCTATTTTATTTGTAACTAAGAATCACACTTTGACGCATTTCGTCCCGTCCCCGGGACTTTCTCAAAGCGTAGTCGTTGGATATTATTGGTATGCTTCAAAGGTCATTTATCAAAAAGTATTGTTCCAATACAGGAATCTGTATTATGTGCATGGATTCTGAACTTTGCACTTTCATATGTGGATCATCAAGTCACCTGAATCCAATCTAAGTTTAATTAGGATCTTGAAGCAGCTGTTTGAACAGTAATTGAGTTATCCAATGCTTGCAGTAGTTTAAATCCAGTGAAGAGATGCTGTATGTAGAACCCTCATGGATTGCACTGTAATTAGAGCATTTGTATCTATATTTAAATCAGGAACTTGTGGTTGGGGGGTAATCCTCATTGGAGGGAGAAGGCAGAGTTGTTGCTGAGCACAGGCTCTTTGTGGGAAGGTCATCATGTATAAGAGTTCTGGCCTAAACTGGACTAAAGTGGGAGCTTCAGGGACTTTGGTTTTTTGGAGGCTTATTCAAATCTCAGGAAAAAAATGGATAAATGACTTTACAGTACATATACACTGTTGCCAAATAGCAATCACTGATGCATAAAAAATCTGTTGAGGTAGAATAAAGTCATATAGGGGGTGCCACAAATAAGTTTAGCAATTACATCAAGGAACAGAGGCTTAACACATAAAAAAGGATGCTTCTGCAGTGTCACTCGCTCTTATAGCTGATGTTAAGTGAGGTCAGGTATATTGAACACTTGAATAAGCTAATGCAAGAATGCTCTGAGACTGTAGATATTGTATGGAACTAAAGCAAAGCAAGTCTCTAGCCACAAGGGAATGTTATCACCAACAACAAACTCTTCAAAATAGTGTCTATCACAGGAACTGCACAAGCTTCATTGAGTGTTTAAATCTCTTGGGCAGAACACCAAAATCAGATGTCTCCCCAATAGGTGGGTTCTGACACAGGTTAACTCACTGCTTATCCAGGAATAAGAGGTACCCAAAGAGGATACCTGAATGATGTCAGAGCATGCAGGCTACAGACCCACAGCAGCTGGATGAGAGTCCAGGATGCAAGGTAAGGATAACTAACTTTGGAACCAGGGCTTCTCATACTCTTTCACCAAAGTGTAAGCTCCCTTTCTGGGAGTCTGAATGATGCCTCAGATGTATTTTGCCTCCCCTGCAATTCAACATGATTCTGTCCAGGTGTAATGCTCCACCTGTTTTCCTCTTATTTTCAACTTATTTTTAATACCCCGTTCAGATTACCAGCCCTGCAAATCCCTGGGGTTTTCAAACCCTGGGGATTTGCAGTTCACACGGACAGCGGTGACCCGGGATTTCCCAGGTCACCGCTGTGCAGTGGAGCCGCGGGACCTGGCTTTCTCCGCAATCCCCTTCTTTTTAGCCGGGTCTAAGAGATAGCCGAGGTTCGCGTTCAGATTGCCAGAGAAAGCCGGGGTTTTCATGAAATACGGCTATTTCATGAAAACCCCGGCTTTTAGCTGGTAATCTGAACGGGGTATAACTCTGGTCCCTAGAATAACTATCTTGTTTTTTTTAAACTGTTAGGAACTATCACATTTTTAAGGGTTCTTTTTTGTTATGAAATATCAAAATATGTTTAGCTTGTATAATCCTCGGAATAGGGACCCTGAAGAAAATGTTCCAATGTTTATTTATGATATTTCTGATTTGTTTCTCTTGAAAGTTAAACAAGAGATGAAAGTAAAGTTTTTGGTCTTATCACTACATGATTTATATTGCAGTCATGTATTTTTTTCAAGAGTTTGTGTTTTATTAAAGTGTCGTCTGTTAAAAACTGGATATTTCTCATTCACGAACCTTTAACCAAAACGTGTTTAATGTTAGTCAATATTTTTTCATTATGTTACAGATCTTTTTTAATGTCAATTTTATAGTAATAGTTAAATAATTTCTATTTTTATTAAAATGATCTAACATTAGTGTATATTACGGTTTAAGTAACTGTTGCTTAAAATTAAGTTTTACGGTGATATGTTTTCCATGTCATAACAATAATAAAAATCTATTAAAATAAAAAAATGCAATAGAATGAAATGGATATCACACAGTTATGCATACTGATCTCAGGAAATCGTATACAAATATTGAAAGAGTCTAGTACATTATAACTCTGAAGCATGTATATAAATAGCCTGTTAAAAACAGACCACTACAAATAGACCAGTTTGAACATTGTTTTGTAGGTGCAAGAAGGAAAGTACTAATTTACATTAGTCAGTATCTGTGTGTAGTAAGTAATTCAAAGATATATCCTTTCATGCAAAGAATACAATTAACTTGACTCCCCCTGAAATCAACATGGTTTTGCCCAGGCTTAACCTTCCTCTCTTAGGGCTGCTTCTTTATTTGTGTAACCACTCGGAGTATTTCAGGTAAAAAGAGATGGCGTAATTCCGCCTTGGGCAGTGTTTACGCAAAAGTGGGAGGTATTTAGATTAGCCGGGAAGGGCGGGGTAGGGCGGGTAGCACAATGTCCGTGCGGACATTGCACAAATAGTTAAGGTAGCCCTATGGCACTCATAAGTGCCATAAGGTACTTAAAAAGGGGGGAGGGATGGGGGCAGGACGGATGAGTTAGGTGCGGGTCTGTCCGCACCTAACTCACACCGGATCTATGAATCCGGTCCCTAATTTAAGCTCCTTCTTAAGTCTGAATCAGGTCCGGTGTCTGTAGGTACGATGCAGATTCCTACCTTAACTTTTAGTGGGCTTCCCCGCCCCCAATCCCTAATTTAAATGTCTATCTCCGCCTCTATGTCGGAGATATGACATAAGTAAATTAGGAGTCAGCCCCTTTTGTGTACAAAAGTTACGTGCAAATGCCGGTACGCAAGCGTAACGTGTGCGCATGTTGCCATATATGTAAGTCCCCTGTCGTTACTAATTCAGGATCTGGGCCATAAGCTTTCCTGACTTTTCTTCTGCCTTCTTGTACCTGGCTGAATTCCAAGGTTCCATTGGCTGGAAGGTCAAATCAGCATAGCTCAGAGCCTTTCCTGTTATCACCCAGCAAGCCATGAGGTTCCACAGGGAGAGAGACTAAGTCATGCTGTCTCTGTTTTTCAGCCTTCCTTTTTCTCTCTCTCGTTTACCTTGTCATAAATCTCAGTTCTATTTCAGCTCTGCCATGTTTTTTTTATTTTATTGATAGTTAACGACTTCTCATTCCTTGATTATATTATGGCTTGATGATATTATTTTATGCAAATCACACCATGACGTCCCACCCCTGCCTATCAATGCTGTAATCAATTCTTACTAAGGATAGGGCAGGTCTTGGTTACACAAATAATGTCATCATGTTCCAGCCCTCCTTACAAACACTATGGCTCACAGTATTGATAGGCAAGGGGGCAGAACTTGAGGCATTGATTTGCACTCCCACTCGTTGAGGGGGATTTTCCTGCTCTCCCAGGATACAGTGCTTGACTTTTGTCTAAAAGCCAATCCAAGAGAGTCAGCAACCAAGATTTTCTCACATTGGGCCTGATCCAGACCTACGATCGCGAGCGCCCGCGAGCGTAGCGTATGATCGCCCGGGCGTATAAACTTTCATGCCCATGACACTCCCATTGATTGTACCTACTTACGGCGGCTGAACCCTACCCTAAGTTTTTCCAGCGTACGTGCAAATTTTCGTACCGATACGCTGGTCGTATTGGGCTTAGCATGCCCATACTGTACAATTTAAATTGCTATCCCCGTCTCTGTGTAGTAACTCCAGCGTCCAGCCTATCGTCGTACAAAACGCACGCCCCTTTGGCGAAAAATACGCTGAAAATACGCTCGCTGTACGCTCATGTCCTTTGGACAACCGGAAGTTGTCATACTGCACATGCGCAGTGCGTTTTTTTGCCCGTTTTTACGCTCACGATCAGCATACGATCGCTTGCGGCCGTAGGTCTGGATCAGGCCCTTCATTACTAAATTGCAAACACTCGGTTCCATACCTGCAGAATCTATACTAGCCACTATTGATGTAGTATGTCTCTATACTTCTATACCGCATCAGGAGGTGAAGCTTGCTGGGATCTATAATTTTCCATATAAAATGCCATAGACATGGCTGACAGCAATCCCAGATCATCTATATACCTTTTTAGTATGGTATCACACATATAATCATACTGTCCATAGACTTTTTATAGTTTTTCTGTTATAGCAATTTTATGCCTATGGAATATACTTATAACCCAGCTAATGTAAGCCCAAAAAAGTTTAGGCACATTGGGGTAGATCCAGACCTATGTACGGCAGTGAATTTATGCAAGCCATTTGCGTAAATTCACTGTCAGGGAACATCTTACAGGGAAGGGGCAGACTGTACGGATGCAGACCTAGTCGTAATACTTAAGGTAGGAATCTGGATACATGAGTGTCCAGATTTACTACCGAGGGCAGGGAGTGCAGGGGGTGTGTACTCCACGTTACATGATCGTACTTAGGTACCCTCGTAATGCATGCGTGGGTCTGGATGTGGCCCGATATGTTTTGTTTTGTTTTGTTTTAAATAGTGCATCAATGTAAATCCCAGTGTTAAATGATAAGGATGGCATGTTCCTTACAGTATTAGTTCAGAGTCCTGGCATCTGTGTATATTGTTAGAACTGATATGCTATATCACCCTTTGCAAATGAAAGCATGCTAGACCGTGATCAGACAAAAAAAAAACAAATTATCCATATCTTTCCAAATTAAAGGTATGGGAACTGAGGGTGGGCCATACCTGCCAACATTTGAGGTTTGGAAAGAGACTAAATTTTGCAGCATGGTAGAGGTGGGGTGTCTTGTGCCGCCCAGTGGGCATGTCTGAGGAAGTGGGTGTGTCTTGCACACCAACGGTCTAGTGCTTTGTGTAGCATGTCTGTTAATAATAAGTGTTTTGGCCTAGTTGTTCATCCCACTACCTGCTGTATGCAGATAAAAAGGGCTTCAGAAATTAAAGTTTTCAAACAAATTCATCAATTGCAAACAGTCTTATAGTTGCAAGGTGATATTTCCCAGCCTATTTCTAAATATCAGAGTAAAAGTGAAGCTGATCAGTATCTGTGGGCAATAAACAAAAGCAAGTATTCTCCCTGCATGCATAGAATAACATTAATTTGACTCCCCCTGAAATCAACATGGTTTTGCCCAGGTGTAACTTTCCTCTCTTATTTTCAAGCTCTGAATCAGGGCCATTGTCTTGTATCATCTGGATGCCTTGCTCTTGTTCCTGTTCACTACCTATGCTCACTGCAGGGAACTTGTTTGATCATTGCATTGTTCTCTGTCTTATTCCTATTTGCTTTCCTTTTCTTTATTCTTCTTTCACCTGTGTGCTCTCCTTTGTCTTCATTTCTTCTTTCTGTTGTTTATTCCTGTTAATGTGTTCCTTTCCCTGTCACCTATACTATACTTCTGTGTTCTTGCTTCATTATACATGCCCTAATTTCCTGATATCTGTGCCCGCTGTGTTCACCAGTAATATTCCTAATTTATTCCAGGAACCTGTCAGTCAAAAAAAGCACCATTAAAAAATGTTTTTCATGTACAAAAAAAATGAATAACATGGCTACTTAACTCATTTGGTAGCCAGTTTCTTAATTCACTCTTAGAAGTAATATCACATGGCTGAAAGACATTATACATCTCTCAGAGGCAGAAGCTGATCAGCTGCATAAAAAGAATATGACTGGCAATTTATTCCACACACAATAATAAAACTGAAAGGCAGATGCATGCCCTGCGGCAGGTGGCAAAAGGGACAGCGGGGAGAGTGACCGCACCAAAGATGGAATACCCGGAAGGGTTCTGAGTCTCTACTATCCTTATGCAGGACATGGCTATCTGAGGGATGGATCTGTCAGCAAACTGCTGCACAGTGATGATGCATTTTGTACTGGTCCGGTCCTTTCTCAAATCCACGTGCAGCTGGGTCTGTTCGCTCCTTAATTAAGGGAGTTCCAACTTTGATCTTCTGGTAGTGATGGTTTTAATTGGTGGTGTTTAAATGTCAATCAAAAGGTCCAGGGATTTAGATATATTTAACCTTAATGGACTAGTTGTTACAAATAGTGGTTCACAGTTGTACAATTTATATAAGATGCATACTTAATATATATTTGAACACTCTAATAACATATACAAATAAAATTATTGGAATTGGATGCATTTTTTCATAAATCCTCAACAATAATTGATATATAATCAACAGTAGTATTATTAACAGTCTTTTTTCTTCAATCCTCCAAAAAATAAAATTAATGGCTGTAATTTTTTCCTAAGTTGTCCAAAAATTCATATCAGCAACTGTGCTGTCTGCTAAGAAATAGACACAATGCAATGTACAAGGGATGTCTTCCATTTATTATTTTAATTATTTTATTAATAACTGCTTGATAGGTAATGGTGTGATGTTTCACGTGCAATATTTAGAACGTGTGACATATATTTGTGGTGTTTGGAGTAGGTGTAAAATTAATATCACAGTGTACAATCAGTGCACATCACATTGTACAAGGCAGATCTACACTTAGTGTCACGTGTTGTCACACACATACTTTGGGCTGAATCCAGAAATTAGAAAGAGAGCTGACTTGCGTACGCAAAGTATGTAAGACAGCTCTGTATAGGTCGTGCGGATGCACAGAACCTATACTCCCGCAAAATTCCCACAATGCTGTGTTCTGTCCATAAATATACCTCCACAAAGGGGGCCGGGCCACCCACTATGCATGTGAGATACACCTAGTTGGTGTGGTTGCCATTTAAAACTTACAGTAATTGCTGTGTTTAGCCCTTACATAAAATCCTATATTACGCACACACAGTAAACTGCAAAGATTATTCGGGAAAAGCACCCTATTCACCTACATATGGTATTGTGAATCAGAAATTCAGTACATCAGCTGCCATTACAGAGGTTACATACATAATTTACTATAAAATCTGGATCAGGCCCTATATCTGTCTGCAGTATACAGAACAGAAGCTTCCCAGTACTAGTGCTGGTACTGCCACTCATATTTTTACTTCAACATGTATTAAAAATAGTTCAGGCATTTGAATAAATGCATTTCAAAAATAAAATTTTTGTAGCCACTGGTTGTAAAACCTCAGAACAAACTATGAGTGGAAAAGTTAGTGAGAATAAATCATACATTGCCCACATACCACACACCACACAAAGCGGAAAGGATAGACTTGGCCCATGGCCTATAATTACATGCACTGTTTATGCTATTACAGTTACATGCACTAGAATCCCCAGTAAAAAAGCCACTGACAAACACAGGCATGTATCTTCTGTCACCACTAAAGCCAAAATAAACACTAACCCAAAATAAACACTAAGCACCAAGAAGAAATTGTATATCCACTAACAAGAGTTTAATTAAGAGAGAGTGAAAGGGTGTCCAGGAATGATGTTTGTGAGTCAGACATTTTTGATGCAGACACTGTGCTTCTTCTGCCACATCTTAAAATGTGAGCATTATCAGTAATAAAAGTAATGATGATGGCGGTGTTGACATAGAAATAAAGGATTCTATTGTGGAACTTGGAAATGTGCAACAGGATGAGGGAGATCATTGTGGATCTAATGATGAAGATGTTCTGGAACTACAAGTTGATAACATGGAGGATGATGTGGTTTGTGTCATACATCAGTGCCAACAATTTGTGCCAGGGATAAATGCATTGTTCTGCCTGAGCAAAGAATCTAGAAATCCACCTCCTCTATGTATAAATAATTTTCCCCAAATCCTATCAACAGTTGTCAAGGCATCTGTGCCCTGTGAAGTGCCAAAGTAAGTTGAGGCAAGAACCTTAAACGTATTGGCACCTCTTTCCTGTTATGTCATTTGCAGCAAGTTCATGAAACTTGTTTACCGAAATCTGTAAAATCATATGTAAGTATAAAGAGTCCAGTATCAGCTGCCTGGACCATGGAGAGATCCAAGCATAAGCAATCTCCAGCAGCAACACCTTCATCATCATCATCATCCTCTTAAGTGATCAGGCATAGTCCTGCATTAATTTTTCTAGAGCAAGCTCATTTTCTTAAGAAATTCATGAACAAAAGGGAGCAGCTGATGCTACTAGGAGTAAATATTCATCACAGGGGGATCAAAAAGACTTGCTGTTTTAAATGACAGTTGTCTGTGGAACAAGCTTTTGGTAGAGGAAACAAGTATGACAGCTGCCACCCTGTAGCAAAGTGCATCACCAAAGCTGCAATGGGCTTCAGGCTGACTAATGCAAAATTATATATTTTTTTATTTCTGTATTATTTTTTTTCCAATATGTATTTTTATGTGGAGCCCAAACAAACCAAACAGTATCCCTGTTGCTGCAGGGCTTGGTTAGTTAAACTGTGCATGTGCAATGTAACGGTCAGTAAGAGGTTCAAGGACAATTACATCTTGCACATCTTTCCATTATGCGCTCTGGCCACCTTGATGAACAACAACAAGCAACATAATTGTGAAGCCATGAGATAGGGAGTGGGGTTACCTTACTGTAGCACAATGGTAAATAATCTCCATTTTGGAGACTTTTGTGCAAATTAGCAATCCATTACTTGAGATTTTCATCCTCTAGCATGTACTTAGAAATTTAACACAATGTGGTACAATGTGAGCAGCCAGCATAGGAGGCCCATCCCCAAAAATGTTGAGAAATAGATGTTCATTAAAATGAACTACTCATTTTATGACGAACAAGTTTGGCACAAATTGCAATCAGAGACTGTCACAGTGGATTCCAGTGGGGATGAAATAATATTGTACAATGGTGAAATAAACACCATGATTACGAGTGTTAGCCTTTAATCCATTGCTGTAAACAAATAATCCAAAATGTATCCTTTTTGATTTTTATTTATCTATTAATTTTATTTTTGTACTCTTACAAAGCCTAAACAAAGAAAGCACATAAGCCACGGTAATATCTCTGTCGCTGAAATGCTTGGTATGTTAAACTGTGCATGTCTAATGTAAGGGTGGATGGGAGGGCTTAAGGATGATTTCATGCACTATGGGTTTTGCCCACTTTGCTTTATTGGTATAATTATTACTAGCCTGTTACTTAACTTCCAATTCCCTGTCTTGGCCTGAGGACTGGGATTTCCAAGATGATAATCATTTTTTGTTAATATAAAATGGTCTATTTCTTTCTTTCCTTTTTCAATAATTGAAAAGAGCTTTAACTTGGAGTAACTCCTACAAGCTTTTGTTGTGGCCTGACTCCTGAGATATCCATGTTGATAATCAAATTTTCTAATATAACTTTGTCTATTTTCCTTTATTTTCAAACACTGACAACAGCTTTTACTTGAAGTAACTCCTGCAATCTATTTTCTATATTATCTAATGTCTATATTGTCTGTTGTCTATTTTTCCACCTTGTTATGCAGGACAGCCACTAAACACAGCTCAAAGTGATCCATGATTGACCACTTGAGAATATATACTAAAGTATCTCTTAGCCAAATGGCTGAGAAGACAGACAGCAAAGCATCAAAGTGGCTAATGGAAAATGGTTTGACATACAAAGGGTTGATTGTTTCATGGTCCATAGTGGGTTTTTTCAGGATGAGGGAGATGAAAGCATGTTTGAAGAAAGTTGTGAAGAATTCATGCCCATCAAATTGTTGTGAGTTCCCTTTGTGATGTTTCACATTGCTAAATAGGGACAGCCAAAAGTTGCTTTTCGGCTGTCCGTATTTTGAATGTGATACATTGCAGAATTATTTTTAGGGGTTAGGCTGCGGGGGAGACTTAGGGTTAGGCTATGGGGGAAGTGACTTAGGGTTAGGCTGCAAGGGGGGACTTATGGTTAGGGTTAGGGAGTGGGGATGCTTACCTTTTGGAGCAACGTGTTCGGTGCTCTGGGGATCGATTGCTGTTCCTCATTAAGGCATAAGCAATCAATATCCCAGCCAGTTCAGAACTGGCTGGGAGAGAACGGCTCTATCGAAATAGGGCTGTTTGCAACAGGGACCCATACTACCATCAAATGATTCTTGATTCTAGTACCTTTACTTTACTTACACTTTTTCTACTATTTTTTTTTATTTTTAATCAATAAAAAAATATTCTATAGTTTGTTAAACTGCCATCCTGCCTGCCACTGCAGTGCTATACTCTGTTTCATAGATGTGCTCTATTCTTTTACACTGTCTAATGTTGGTGCTGATGCTCTGTCACTTAGTTTAGCCTTTACTTAGTACTGCAGAAAATAACATTGGACCTGATTCACACTTAAGAATCTGCATATTTTTTGGTGCGTATAATTAAGACGGGATACACTGCGCAAGCATAGTAACCTAATATATGGCTTAAGAATGTGACAGCTCTGAATCACCATTACAAACCTATTTCTTCTAGGTTCCTATTAACTTAAGAAGGATGGGGCATGTCGAGAAAACTTGAGAAAATCTGAAGCACAGTTAGGCAGAAATGTTCAAAATTATATGCCCTACACACACAACTAAGAATCTAAAGATAAGGTAGCCCTATGGCATTCGTAAGACGGTAAAGAAGCTGAAAACCGGGGGCTTGTCAGGGCAGCCACCTTGCTACTAGTTGCATATAATTAAGAACCAAAAGCCTTCTTAAGTGTGAATCAGGTCCACTGTGAGGTGTTCCAGTTTTATTGGAGATAACTAGAATTAATTTACTGTAAGAGCACAAATACATGCAATTTACATGGTTTAGCTGAATTGCTCAATTTTTTTTAAATACAGATCTAAGACCAAAACACAAGGATCAGGGCTCATCTCTAACAGTAAGTAACAATAATGTATGCAATTCTTGTTTATGTATTATCATTTTTCCATTTTTATATACATTGAGGATGCTTAAATATTTTTAACATTTTCCTCACAGAGAAGAGAAATTAAATGATACATATATATATTGTCCCATCATATTACATTTGTTTAAATAATTACTTTAACTGACATAATCATTTCTACATAATACGATCAGGCAGCACAGTAGTCGATGTTATGTAATAGTGCAAGTTAGACTAATATTTTGCTTAATCGTTAAAAAGGTCAAACAGTTGTTTTTGCATTCTAAACCCCCTACATTGCTAAGTCGTGATCTTCATCTAAGTTGCAGACTTCATGCTAGTAGTAAGTGTTTTGGATTTCAGATGTAAGTGGAAAAAATACTTGGCATTACCATTGTTATCTATCACAGTATTTATGTGAATACTAAGTATTATCCCTACAGAGCAAATTATGTAAATTAGGAAGGAAAAAAACAGAGCAGGCATTTTGTATTCATTTAATTATAATGAAGGCTTTGCGAAATAGCCTGAAAATCAAAGTACAATCAGCTGGAGCTATCATTTTTGAAAAATCCGCCTTTCAAGTTTTAAAATAAATTACATCTTTATTTTTTCTTACATACAATAGAAACTACAAAAAAATAAATATCAATTGCAGTCCAGAAAATCACAAAAATTGGCATAATATTTCTAAATAAGAAAAAAAACTGTAATAACTAAAATAATCACTGCTATGTTACTAAACCTGGTGGCACTAATTTTATAAATGATTTAGCAGAAGAAAAAATTGCAGAAGTGAAGTATCTGTATAGCCTAGCAACTGCACATATTTTAGGACATCACCACTTATCAAACAACACAAACAGACTATATAAGCATTGATTTCAGATCTTATTTGGATACAATATAGCTTCAAGAAGGCATTGGCAAATTTGTGTGTTATGAGGCAAGTAAAGGGGGTCATGTTGGGCCGTATTCAGAGATTCGTCGGGGATCGGGCTGCAAATATACACAACTAAGCGGCAGGTCGGAGCAGGTTACACCCACCAGAAAAAACAGTCACTCTCCTCGCAACCTCCGACCGGACCTAAATTTCCACCTGCATTGACTTGCCCTATCTGGCCGCATTCAACTTCTGGCGTTATGTGTATTAGTTGCGTATATTACCAGCCCTAACTCTGTAAGCGCGCCCACTTTCCCTCATCTCAA
>WWET01008235.1:18270-31809 GCA_011038615.1 Limnodynastes dumerilii | reverse complement strand
TGCGGGGAGTCAGACGGGTTCTTCATGAGCACCAGTTCGTCGATGCCTGGCGCCTCCTCCATCCCACTGTAAGAGATTACACCTTCTACTCCCGCAGGTACTCTACATACACACGCATTGATTATATTTTGTTGCCCCATTCTATACTACACCACCTTGTAGAAGCAACCATAGGTAACATTACCTGGTCCGATCACGCCCCAGCTTCAGTCACACTGGAAGTATGCAGGGAAAAATTTAGGGAATGGACTTGGGGCTTTAATGAGGCTTTAATCCAAGATCCCCATACTTCTAAAACACTAGAAGAGGCCCTGGATGCTTATATCACTGAAAATGATAGGGCAGAAACATCTCGCACTACATTATGGGAAGCACACAAGTGTGTTCTAAGAGGCCATTGTATACAGCTAGGGTCTTATTTAAAAAAACAGGGGGAAACCCGCCGTGCTACCCTCCTCACCAAAATACTGGAGTTGGAGACAACCCATAAGTCAACTGGGAGTGACATAACATTACAGGAGCTTACCACTGTGAGACAGGAATTAAAAGCCATGCTTCATCACCAATCCAAACACGCTCTCCTGCGTTGCAGATCAAAATTCTTTCAGTGGGCCAACAAACCGAGCAGGATGCTTGCTAGGGCGCTTAGGGTACAAAGGGCAAGCACATTCATCCCAGCAATTCGATCCCCAGCCGGGAACACTCTTTCCTTGGATAAAGCCATTGCCAGCACCTTTAGAGATTACTATAAAACCCTATAAAACCTCTCCCCCCCTTCTACTCAAGCCGACTTAGATCTCAAACGTTCCAAGATCACCGACTATTTGACAACATGTAACTTCCCGGGCTTAGAGCCCAGCACCCAGAAATCACTTGAAACACCCTTTACAGCGCAGGAGTTAGAAGCTGTATTGAAAGATCTCCCTAACGGGAAGAGTCCAGGCCCAGATGGGTACACTGCCGCTTATTATAAATACTATCGCGTGAAGCTCCTTCCTATGATGCTAGCAACCTTTAATGAGGTGTCTCAGACCAAACCATTCTCAGCCCAGTCCCTCACGGCTCATATTACTGTCATCCCCAAGCCGGGTAAAGACCCGTCCCAGTGTCCAAGTTACCGCCCCATTTCTCTTCTTAATCTTGACATTAAGATCTTTGCCAAACTAATAACGAATCGGCTTAACTTAATTCTGCCTTCAATTATACACAATGATCAAGTTGGATTTGTACGAGGGCGTCCGTGACAATTTTGTACGAGGGCGTGAGGCCCGTGACAATACGACTAAATTAATTAACCTAGTCCACCATGTCAGACTCCATAAAATACCAACCATCTTCCTTTCGACTGATGCCGAGAAGGCGTTTGACAGGGTGGACTGGGACTTCCTTTTTGGGGTATTAGAGCACCTGGGCCTGGGTCCCACCTGCGTTGGGAGGATTCGAGCTCTCTACTCCAACCCTTTCGGCCAGGATTAGGGTCAATGACTCATTTCAGATCACAAACGGCACTCGCCAGGGATGCCCCTTTCCCCACTCTTATTTGTCCTTGGTATGGAGGCATTAGCTCTCACACTCCGTCGGAGTCCAGACGTCAGGGGGATCCAGGTCAAAGACAGGGAATATAAGTTAGCACTCTTTGCCGATGACCTCCTACTCTCTCTCACAAGTCCTGTAACCTCCCTCCCAACCTTACTAAAACTATTTCAACAATATGGAAATATCTCAAATTTCAAAATCAACATGGACAAATCGGTAGCGCTGAACATTAACCTACCTAGTGGGCCACAGACAACATTAGAACAGAATTTCCCCTTTAAATGGGTACAGACCAAAATGACCTACCTGGGGGTAAACATTACGCCGGACCCGTCACAGCTGTTCTCCGCTAACTCCCCCCCCTCTCTAAAATTGAAAAAGATTTGGCCATCTGGTCAGCTAAACAGTTTTCCTGGCTGGGAAGAATTAATATAATAAAGATGAATGTGCTTCCGCGTATCTTATATCTTTTCCAAACCCTCCCAATTCATCTCCCCAACGCCTTTTTTAAAGCGGCTCAGGGCATACTTTGATCTTTTGTATGGCAAGGTAAACCTCCCAGATGTAGAATAGATGTCCTTAATCGCAGTAAATTGAGAGGAGGGCTCCAACTTCTCTACTTACAAGGCTACTATTGGGCAGCCATGCTTACCAGGGTTGTAGAGTGGGCGAGACCCTTAACATTGAAACAATGGAAAGAACTAGAATCGGAGATAGCTCCTTCTCCGCTAATGTCCCTCCCTTGGCTTCCTTTACTACCAAACACTCAACACCCCACTTTAGTATCCACGCTCTCTTGTTGGAAAGATCTCCGCACGAGGGCAGAACTGTCCACCACACACTCACCTCTCACTCCACTCATACACAATAAAGAATTCCCCCCAGGCTTATCAGCCAGGAACTTTCTACACTGGCCCACCGAGGATGGTCTTCAGGCTCGACGACTGGTGCGAGGAGGGACTCTGTTGTCTTTCCAGGGGCTCCAGGATCAGTTCTCCCTTCCACAGACTGAATTCTGGAAATACCTGGGAATTCGACACTACCTGACTCATGGTGGGTCGCTCGCGAGGTGGAGTCGCCCACTGACGCCCTTTGAGAATCTCTGCCCCATGGAAACTGCTCCATTACGTTTACTCTCTAATATATATAAACAAATCATTGATGGTCTCTTCATAACAGATCTTAAATATGTAGAGCACTGGAACAGAGACCTCAACCAACCACTCTCGGAGGAAGACTGGTGTAAGATCTTTTTAGTAACTTCTAAATGTTCCCGTCGCCTCTCTATTGTAGAGACACAGTTTAAGATCCTATCTAGATGGTACAGAGTGCCCTCCCTGATTAACCGCTTCCTCCCGTCCTACCCAGATACCTGTTGGCGGTGCCAAGCTGACGTGGGCACATATATGCATATATGGTGGGACTGCCCACACCTTATCAATTTCTGGCGGGAAGTAAGGGCAATGGCGTGTAAGGTATCCCAAATAACGATTCCCCAAGGCCCGGAGTTCTGGCTCTTATCCCTTTCAGACATTCCCTTTAAAATTTACAAGAAATCCCTTTTGAAACACATGAACAATGCCGCCAAAGCTGTTATTCCCATTAGATGGAAATCCCCCATGCCTCCCACACTGAAAGATTGGTTTAAGAAAATAGACCATTATATGCTAATGGATGACCTTATTTCAACCTCTGATGGTTTGTACCCAGAGTTTCGGGATACTTGGTTCTCTTGGATGGAATTCCAACACACTCTAGATTACTCCTTGGTGATGGACACCCCAATGAGGCACTCGCCTAATCCTTCCACCCCTCCATGATGCAATTTAAGGTTGTAACTCCATATTTGGAAAGCCACCCTTCAAATATGTCCAACCATAGTATGAACGCTGTTGTCGGTCCTCACTAGCTCTATCTAACGTATTAAGGTCAGCTGCTCCCACTCCCCTTCCCCCTCTCTCTTCCCTCCTTTTCTCTTCTCCCTCCATTAACACTACCCAGATTATTGTAGTTTTTTAAGTTAAGGACTAACATTGTTATATTTGTCATAAATATCCTTTATTTACATGTTGCAACCGATTGTACAAATGTCTTCAATTTATTGTGATGTCCTTTTACATCTTTCAATAAACAAAGAATTTATTACAAAGTAGTAATTATACTCAAAATCTTAATAAATGGGAGAAAAAAATCACTTAAAGAACTTAGGCCCGTATTCAGAGTACCGGACGTATAACATATACGTCTGGTGTTTAGCGATTTTTACTACTGTGCATGCATAGTTATTGTACTCTAAATACGGGCCTTACTGAGAACCCCACCCTTGTCATAAAACAAGCAGACAAGGGTGGGGGGATAGTGCTAATGGATCGGGAGAGCTATATTGAAGAAGCCCTAAGACAGTTAGGCGATTTTTATAAAAAGTTGAATTGTTATCCTACAATTGCAGATTTAAAAGAATTAACCCTTCTTGTTCAAGAAGATTTATCTATCAAATGTTTATCTCTAGAAGAATACCAATTTCTTCTGATTGGGCACCCACGTATTGCTACATTTTAACATCTTCCCAAGATACACAAAGAGAGACTCAATCCCCTGGATGTCCCATTGTCTTGGGGAATGGGTCTGTCACATCAAGAGTATTAGAATATGTGGATTGCTTCATTAAGAAATAAAGAAATATGTACGGGAACTGAGATACTATCTTAAAGATTCAACACAGGTGTTAAAAGTTTTGAAGAATTTTGAATGGCAACCTGACTTCAGTCTCTGCTACATAGATGTGTAGGCTCTTTACACTTCTATCCCACACACCAAGGGTATGGAGGTGTTACAAGCCATCTTGATGGAGGACCATACTCTATCATCTGATAGGGTTGATTTCATAGTCAAATGTACCAAATTTGTTACAAAAGAATTATTTTCTGTTTGACGGGTCCTTCTATCTGCAAGTAAATGGGACCACCATGGGCACAGATTTAGCTCCCAGCTTTGCGAACATATATATGGGAAGCTGGGAGCGAGGACATATATATGCCCATTGGGATGATTTTCCTATTAGATATTATGGCCGGTACATAGATAATATTCTGCTGGTTTGGGCTGGTTCCTGCGAAGAATTTAATACATTTTTTAATTCTCTTAACATTAAATATTACAGGACTTCCGCTTCCGGCCGGCATGTAAGAGGATGCCGCAACGCTGTGCTCTGCTGGGGCCATCTGCAAATCAGCAACTTATCGCACGCTACAGCACCTGAGAGGGCTGGAACGATTACCGGAGCTCTCCCCAATCTCAGCGGTACCTGATGGACAGATATCTCAAGTCTGCCATGCCCCCGAAAACGCAGCGCACCAGACATGAGGGACAGTGGGCGGGAAGCAAGATGGCGGCCGCGCCTCCAGCATCAGCTTCTGAGGAATCCACGCGGTCCATGAAGCATCCGGCTACTACAGGCTCCTTACCACCCTCTCCTTCCACGGCATCTGAGGACACTGTGCCTCACAAAAAGCATCAGGCTGCTGCCAGCTCTCCCTCACCCACTCCTCCCGCGGATGATTTCTCCTCATTGCCTCATACTGTACCAGGTGGGTCTACTAACCAGGGCACCCCCAGCTCCCCTGTTACAACTGCCTCCCACCACATGCAGTCTTTCACTTCCAATGTATCAACAGGCATATATTCTACTTCTCACCAGCAAGATAAGCTAGATATGCAACTTTCCCATGATGGCATTTCCGTTGCTGCAAATCTCCAGGAGACACCCTTACCGATTACCTATGAAGCCATACTAAAGGCTATCACTGACACTATGGCACCTTTGGTGTCCAACCAAATGAAGATATTTACCAATACTGTGCAGGAGCTTAAAGAGCAAGTGATTCATATAAGCCATAGGGTGCTTGAGGTGGAGAAGAGGGTGGGAGAAATGTTTGATGATGTATCTGACCTAAAGAAGAGATCACTTACCCTATCCAAAGATCAAGACCAATTGTGGTACAAGTTAGACGACCTTGAGAACTGGTCGAGGCGAAATAACCTCAGAGTATTTGGCCTACCTGAAACTCTCCATGGCCTTGAATTGAATAATTTCCTTACCGACTCGCTACCGGCTCTCCTTGATATCAAAGATCAGTGGTAGGGGCATGGTGGTGGAGAGTTTGCATCGCTTGGGACCCCTTATGGACAATGCAAATTCCAGACCATGCCTTGTCATTTTCAAAATACTCAACTTTCTACACAAATCAGCATTATGGGTGGCAACTAAACGGGCTAAGGCCATAGTATGGGAAGGAGCCAAGCTTCGGTTTTTTCAAGACTATTCTGTTGACGTAGCCAAAGCTCGTAAAGAATTTGTCCCAATCTGCTCTGGCCTAGTTAAATCAGGGTCGGAAATTTGCTCTCATGTACAAGGCAAAACTGCGAGTGTTTAAAGGAAAAGATTTTAAAGATTTTTCATCACCTGCAGAAGCGCAGAGATTTCTAACGCGGGAGTCTGTGGATTCTCAGGACGCGGCATGGGCAGCTCAGGTGGATTGAAGTAACAAACCCACTTTATTTCAAGCTAATTTTGTTGAAGGGTCATCCATCTTCAATACTCCTTCTACTTACCTGTTCCGGTTGGACTGCTCCTTATTGAGAGATGCTCTGGTTCTCGTTCAGGTGCTCTTACCAAGACTGAAGATGGACACATGGCGTAAGCACGCTCACGCTTTCATATATATTTGTATATTCTGTTTTGAAAATTGTTGAGGAAGTCCTAGAGTAACCTTAGGGGTAGAGATGGAGGACAACTCCATTCTCTATTGTTCGTTTGTTAAGTGTGCTTCCAGGACTAAATAGAGGCGTAATGTTACTAGGTTTAAGAAATATTTTTCCTTTTATGAATGTTGTGCAGCAATTAAGCCTCAATGTTATATTTCTGTGATCTCCCTCCACTGTTCTCACCCCATTTCGACGCTGATTTTTAAAGTTGTTAAGGTTCAGTCTCTGAGCAAATTTAATGCTGTTCCCTGTCTCTTTCTTGTGCCCTATTGTCATGTCTTTTCTGTCTGGGTCTATAGAATGTGGTATGCTTTCTTTAAATGTTCTTATGCCCAAGGGAAGCATGGCTGACTTGAAAATAGCAACGTGGAATGTGGGAGGTATAAATGCCCCAATAAAAAGAAAACGTCTCTTAGTGTATATTAGAAAACTAGGCTTAGACATAATATTGCTTCAAGAGACCCATTTAATAGACAGTGAGATGCAAAAATTATACTGTGAGTAATTTAAAGTTCTAGGAGCTGCACCCTACAACTCCAGATCCACGGGGGTAGCTATACTTGTTAAAAAGAATTTACAGAGTGAAGTGCATTCACAAATCTTAGATAAAGAGGGTCATTATATGATAGTAGAGGTCTCATTAAATGGACAGAGGCTGGTTGTTTGCAATATATATGCCCCGAATGTTTATGATAGAGCTTTGTTTAGCTCTCTCTTGACTAAATTATATGTTTATATGGATGGTTCCTTGATAGTGGGAGGGGACTTTAACCTTGTTTCTGTCCGCTCCTCGATAGGCTGCATCCACAGAAAAGTACTAAGAAATTACCGAAATTGGGAAAAGTTCAATTCGCAAAACGTTTACATCTAGTGGTCATATGGAGAATTAGTCATCCCTCAAGCAAAACTTTTACTTGTGTATCGGCAGCATATAACACCCTTTCGCGTTTGGATTATATCTTGGTTTCTGAGTCCCTCCTACCAAGAATGCTAAAGACCGAAATTGAACCAATTATTATTTCAGACCATGCGGTAGTCTGGTTTCAGCTAGATGCGCTTAGCGGGGGTGGGACGGCTGGGCTGTGGAGATTCCCCATTTACCTAACAAATTCGATAAAATTTAGAAACATGCTGAAGGCCTCTTGGGCGACTTTTAAATATTCGAATAAGGAACACTACGACAATCCGCAACTTGTGTGGCAAACGTATAAAGCAGTAGCTAGAGGTAATATCATCTCTTTTGTCTCGCAATACCGTAAAGATACAGCAACAGAATTTAATAAAGCCAAGACTGACATGATTGAAGCATTTCATAATTATACCTCGCGGCCTACTGCGTCTCACTTATATAATTATAATGACAGGAGAATTCACTTTGAAGGGGTAGTGGGTAAAATGGCAGACAGGTCCAATAGGCAGCATCAGTTCAGATTTTATAAGTGGGGAAATAAGATGGGCCGGTTGCTTTCAGGGGGATCGCAGGCCCACACATATAGCTAAATTAAGGGATAAGCAGGGGACACTTCAACACGGTAGCCCAGAAATTCTAGAAATATTGCGTAGTTTCTACGAGCAATTATATAGTCAAGATCCCATTGATCAAACAGCTAAGGAAAATTTTTGGAAAGACACTCCCTTACCACAAATATCAGAGCCACAGGCCCAATCTCTAATAGCCCAATATCCTTGCATGAGGTACAGCCAACTATCAAATTACTGAAGGCCTCAAAGGCACCTGGTCCAGATGGCCTGGAGGGGGGGGAATTTTACAGAATTCTAGCTCCGGAAATAGGAGAGTTATTACAGGACGCCTCTAATCACATGCTCACGGAAAATGTTACACCCCTATACTTTAATGCAGCAGTGATTAAGGTGCTGCCAAAGCCCGGGAGAGATTCGACATTGCCAGCGTCATATAGGCCCATATCCTTATTGAATACGGACTATAAAATTTTGACAAAAATCTTTGTCGAGCGGCTTAAAGTTATTTTTATTTTCTGTGGTCCATGATAATCAGACAGGTTTTATTTGGGGTCGTCACTCAGTCACTAATATTCGCAAGGTACTAACTAAAGTCCAACAAGCAGAGGGCTGTGAGAGTTCTCCCCCCCCAACTGGTCTTGTCATTAGATGCAGAAAAGGCCTTTGACCTTGTCACTTGTGATCACTTGCGAGACTCATTAACCAAGTTTGGCTTTCCACAGGAATTCATTAATTTTATTCGCTCAATATACACTAACCCCTATATGCAGGTGGCGGGCAATGGGTTAATCTCAAATCATTTTTTTATACAACGGGGTACTCGACAGGGGTGCCCTTTATCCCCTCTGCTGTTTGCGCTTGCTCTAGAGCCGCTTGCAGTGGCCTTACGCAAACTTCCGGAATACCGGGGGCTCAAAGTCCGTCGAGTTCAAGTTAGCCATGTTCGCCGACGACATGTTATTATTTATTTCAGATCCTTGTCAATCTTTACCAGCTATACTGCATCTCATCTCACAATTTAGTTTGTTTGTGGGATTTAGGGTAAATTTCTCTAAATCGGAAGCTATGATCCTTGCTGACACAAAAGATCACAATACTTTATCCTTTGTCTCTCAGCATTTTAGGGTAACGGGCCCTCAGTTTAAATATCTTGGCATACAAATTACTTCATCTATTAACAATCTCTACAGGGCTAAATACTTTGTTTCACTTAAGAAAATTACTCAATTAATCCAGCACTGGATGAGCTTGCCTCTATCATTGCTAGGTAGAAGTGCGATTTTAAAGGGTGTTATTTTTCCAAAATTGACGTACCTCCTTCAAATGCTGCCAATTTCATTATCTGACTATGACATTGCTTGTTGCATAAAACAATTTACCAGGTTTTTGTGGGCCAACAAAAAGCCAAGAATTAATAGAACAAGACTGCAATTGACGAGACAAGAGCGGGGAATACGATTGTCGGATGTGCAAACGTTCATAACTGGGGCTCACTTCCGATATGTAACAGATTGACTATTTGGAAAAAGTGTCTTTACTAATTTTGCACTGGAACAATCTCTGGTCAGTCTATACTCCCTTGGGGCTTTGCTACATACATCTGGAAAACATATCCCTGGGCGGTTGAAAGACAATGTTTTGTTCAGAGATACAGATCTGGGTAAGAACACATAGCTCCATGAAAGAGGACCATACCTTCTCTAGATACAACTCCATATGGGGTAATTTAAACTTCACTCCTAGGGCCTCATTCATTAAGCTCGATTTGGGCTAAATCGTGTGATTTGGAGCTTAAAAATCGCCAAAGTGGATTCATTAAGCTCCAAATCACATGATTTGATTGTTTTTTTAATCGCGGGTGTAAAATTAGCAATCCCGACTTTTTTCCATTACAAACATAGAAAGTTTGTAATTCATTAAAGACGATTTCACCAAATCGCGGTGAAATCGCCTTTAAATCACAAAAAATAAAATCGCAGCCCGATTTCATTTTTTGAGCCGATCGCGACCACCAAAAACACATGTCCGTATAACAGACATGTGTTTTTGTCTGTGTAAAAACCTAAGTGCTGCATGGCTGCAAAAGCTGATCCTTGTAATTCTATCAGCACAACATGGTTACACTTGTAATCATGCAGTGCTGCGTGTAGTAAAAAAAACAAAAAACGCAAGACATACATTACCCCCTACATTGCAAAAATAAAGTTTGCATGTAAAAAATATATTTTCCTAACTAACAATGTCCCCTACATGAATGCACTTACCTTAGGTGGTCATCTCTCCTAATGTAAGTAAAGTGTGTGCAATGTATCGTGTGTATAAAATATGAAAAAATATTTTTACACTCACCATTTGAGGGGAAGCCTTCAAATGTTCTTTTTCAGATGTCTTCTAGTCTTTTCTTGCAGCTTGGACCATCTTCTCCTGTTGCCACGCAGCAGATCTTCTTTTCTCCATTGCGGCATCTTCTTAGGATGATCCGATCACTAGGGGGCGCTGTTTTTATACTACAGGTGACGTCAGAAACATTAGAGGACTGACGTCACCTGTAGTAACAAAAAAAAAATGCCCCCTAGCGATCTGATCGTCATAAGAAGATGCCGCGATGGAGGAAAGAACATCTTTAGCTGCGTGTCAACAGGGGAAGATGGTCCAAGCTGCAAGAAAAGACTAGAAGACATCTGAAAAAGAACATTTGAAGGCTTCCCAAGATGCAGACATCAAATAGTGAGTGTAAAAATATTTTTTATTATTTTATACACACGATACATTGCAGACACTTCACTTACATTAGGAGAGATGACCACCGAAGGTAAGTGCACTCATGTAGGGGACATTGGGGTAGATCCAAAACTACGCTTCTACGCTAATTTACGTGTGGCGGAGACGTAAAATCGCAGTTTAGAAAGCACTGCGCATGCGCACCATAGAAAATACGCACATTCACGTAGCGTAATTGTGAACGTATGGAAACTTCACGTATGTGTCACGTAAATACTTACGTGTGGGCGTGCCAATTTTACGTTTGCCAACTATACGTGCATTTTACGTGAAGTAGGCGGGGGGTATTTAAAGTGTACAGTATGGGCGTGCTAAGCTGCGTACGTTCACGTAGTCAGTACGTCCGTTCGCGGACGTATGCTGTTACGTTTGGAAAAGTTAAGGTAGTTTTTGGGTAGAGTATTTTGACAAAATACGTCCGTGCAAGGGGTGTGCCGAGGGGAGTGTGGCGAACTTACGTGTACGAAAATACGCACCGCTAATATACGTACGCACACACGTAGTTCCGGATCTACCCCATTGTTAGTTAGAAAAATATATTTTTTACATGCATACTTTATTTTTGCAATTAGGTTTTTATTCAATGTCAGGCGATTTGACACGATAAGTTAAAGGGCTAATTGCGGTGGTTTTCTAATGAAAATCACCGTGATTAAGCCCTTTAAACATCACGGAGCATCGCCTGTGATTGAAACAAATCGCGAGTTAATGAATTTTAACAATTTTTTTAAAAATCACGCCGTGATGGGCCACGATGTAAAATCACATAAAAAAATCACGTTTAATGAATGAGGCCCCTAGTCTTGATAATGTGGAATACCTGAACTGGCGAGATAAGGGTATTAGAGCGATATGTGACATCTTCGATCCTGGGGGACAGCTACTTAGTTTTGATAAGCTCAAGGAAAAATTTTGAATTTTGAACCGACTATTTTTATGTACTTGCAACTAAGGCACTATGCCAAGAGCACTATGACTCACTTGGCGTTCAGGCCCAGCCAATTGGGTAAACTTCTCACATATCTTCGCACACATGTATATAGGATTCGATATGTTTATGACTTAGTTTTGCCAGCTCAGAGTGACAAATTGTAGGCCAAACCTTTAGCAGCCTGGGCAAAAGACCTTGCTGAGTTAACTCTCCCAGACGAGCCCTTGAAATTTTACGATAGCACTATGAAGGTTTTGAGCAGCTAGCAGCTACAAGAAATACACCTCAAGACATTCCATCATGTATATATATCACAAGCCCAAAGGAAGCATATGGTGGAGGGGGAGTCGGGTCATTGCCCGAAGTGTCACATGAGCAATGCAACGTAATGGCCTTTATAAATTCTGTGTTAGATCTGCACTTACCCAAAAGTTGCTTCGCCCTACTTTGGGCACATTTCACTGAATGGCTGGATTTCCCTAAAGTTAAAGAATATATTCCCCTATTGTCCGTAATAGTAACGGTGGCAAGGAAAGTAATTCTACAGAATTGGGTGAAATCCACATCCCCCATTTTACACATGGTCAAGCATACACTACTAGATCTCATTTATATGGACAGAAGGGCAATGCTCCCCGACATAGAGCTAGGGGTGTCCCGTTTTTGAAAAAAAAGGGGGTAGTTATATTGAATACTTACCCCCGGACCAACAGGTCAACATCATGTCTACCTTTGAAACTACCAAGTGGTCATTGCTCAGAAACTTGGTTTGAAGTTTGAATATGAGGTCGGGGTAGGAGTTGAAAGGGGAGTTATTTTGATGGTATGCGGCTTATTTGCTTTGTTTTGTTTTGTTTAATTTTGCCTACTAATTTGTGTAATATTTTAGTTGATCTAGTTAAATTGTTGTAAATTCAAATTCAGCAAGCTACACAGGTCATTACAGTTAAGTGCGCAGCCTTTTATTCCTGTACTAGATTCTTTACACATAGAACAGTTTAGCTTATGGTGGTAATGATTTGTTGTTTACCCTGATGTATAGAGATTATGGGCCTGATCTGCGCATGCGACATCTGCCCGGCGATGTTGATCGGGCGTCCGTAGCAGCGCCGTAGGGACGCTGGAGGGGACGTCCTCCAGCGTCCCTACGTTAAGGTTAGTGCAGGTGGGCGGGGGGAGGTAGGTAAATGAGAAGGGGCGGGGGGAGGAAAATTAGGAAGGGAGGGCTGGGTTTAGTGTGTTACGCTCCTGTGTGAGTGTAGTTACACACAGTTCCTCCGGCTGAAGTTAGGGTAGCCTTCAGCCGGCATAAGAAAGGGGCCATACGCCTGCACAGGGGGAGTGCCATGGTAAGTGAACGCCGATACGCTGTGCTTTAGTAAGCACAGCGCATCGACGTACCTCTGGATCAGGCCCTATCTGTCTATATTAATTCAACTATTTCTGACATACTGAGCATGTTTATCACCGTATAAAAAATTGTATTCGTATTTCTGGTACAATTTCTAGTTTGTACAAAAAGAAATATATGTATAAGCTGTAATGTTTATATGATTGTGGACAACAATGAAAACTTAATAAAATGTTTATGAAACATTAATTATTACAGGTTAAAATTCAAAGGTCAGTCGCTAGAGTTTCTTGATTTATTACTATCAAACCCTAATAAAAAAGTGTCATTGCGAATAGCTATATTGAGTATCATGGTAATCGGATGTAGCGCTCACGAGACTAAGGCTGGGATGTGGGGTGAGGATGTTGTGGAGGCGAGCTGCTGCTTCCTTAATGTTGTGCCCAATGTCACAACTGTAAGAATTGGTGGCCAGGGGGAGAAAAGGAAGAATGGCGCTGCAGCCTCTGCGTGGTAAGAGTAGGAAGGGGTTATTGTAGTTTCAGGCTGGAGGGATGTGTATCGGTAGTGGGAGGTGGGGTAGGGTGATGGTGGTGAGGAGGTTAGGGGTAGTGGTATGCCACCTTGTGTAGAGGTGGACAGTGTCATACAGTGTGGTACAGGAGGTGAGACCTGTATGGAGGGAAGGTGAGCT
>WWET01008234.1:18844-40699 GCA_011038615.1 Limnodynastes dumerilii | reverse complement strand
GTGTTTATTTATCCACTATTATCTTCACCTATTACATTCCTGATCACTATTACTAGCGCTGCCCATTTATATTCTGTACAAGAACATGGTTCAGAAGGTTTGAGAACCCCTGGACTAAATTAGGCCTGATCAACCTGTGTCTCTCCAGGGGCTATATTTGCCCATAGCAACCAATTAGTTTCTAACTCTCGCTTTTCTTAATACATAGTGGAGAATGTCAGCTAGAATCTGATTGGTTGCTATGGGCAACTTTTTCCCTTTTTCGCCCCATGTGTTGTGAAACTACAAGTCCCAGCATGCTTTGTCTGCTAGGGTGTGGGTTTCCGCTGAGAACAGCCCTATTTCAGAGAATTAAAGCAATCGATCTCTGGAGCGCGGAAAGAGAGACTCCAAAAGGTAAGTATAACCCCAACCCCAACCCTAATCCTTACCATAACCCTCCCCTTTCATGACCCTAACCCTCCCTTCCCTGCAGCCTGACCTTTGCATATTGTGGTTATCTATTAATAAAGATCCAGCACTTACATTATAATTTCAGACAATGCTATATGATTTTATTGTAAAGATTTATGTGTCATCAATTACAGTCACGTTTCATTGGCAATCAAAATGCTTTTCTTATCAAGTAGAATGATTTGTAGGTATTATGAAGGCAATTTGATGACTTGAACTTCACAGAAGGATAGGACAGCTAGTCTCCCCTATATAATGATGTTCACAGAGCGACCTTCCATATCACTGTACTCATAGCAAGCAGGATCTCCGGTGGTTAAGGCTGTTATCTGTGCACAACTGATAAACATACACAGCATTAGTTCTCATTGTAAAGAATGACATGCACAGAACAGTTGTTTCTAGAGCCTGTACAGCAAAAGCTGACCTCCTGTACTGATGACCAGAAAGAATGTTTCATGTATACGTGATAACTAAGGACCAACACTTCTTATACCTGAATGCATTCATGGATACATAGGTGCAGGGTGTGCAGTCAGTGGCAAACGCAGGATTTTGAAAGGGGGGTTTGCAATATGTGTAATACATGTGGTGTATATTAGCATATCTCCCAACATTTTGAAGCCCAAAAACGTGACAAATAAGCTCCGCCCTTTTCAAGCTCTGCTCCTGCCCCGCCCCCACTGTGAGCATGTGTGTTAGGGAATTAGACTAATGTGGCAGAGGTTGAAGTACTGTTTAAAATTGTAAAGAGATAATTAATATGTTAAAAAAACTTATGTAAAATGATAATTCTGATAAATTAATATGATGTTAAAAAAAACATATGTAATATGATAATATTGATAATATGGTCGTACTATCTGACTGCCAAACGTTCTTTGTGAAAGCAGGAAGTTTATCATGTAGATTTAAAAATAATAAAAATAAATCTACATTAAGGAATTGCGTTGTTATTGTCTGTAACAAGTCCTGTTTTAGATATTTTTAAGTCATTTATAATTTACTTCTTTTACACATTAAAATAGTAGTTTTATATGGAACAGATCTAATAGCAATAGCAGTATACAATGCATTAGTGGAACACATTACACAATGGACCAGAGCTTGTGTCAGTGCATAAGCACTGTTGAATACGTTGTGACACATTTACCAACCTCACCTGCTTTCCTATTGCAGCACAGGCCAGGACTATCATCCTCCATGACAGTCTACCCCACATGGCTGCTAGGCCACGCCTCTTTCATGGCACCCGTAAAGCCACACCCCTTTGTCACACATTTTTGCACAGTTTTACATTTTTTCCTTCAATTTTCAATCTGGGGGGTTTCTGGGCAACCAGAAACCCCCCATGGGTGCGCCACTGGCAGTGCACACGGGCCCCTCAGATCAGGGGGCCCTGTGGCATTCATCCTGCACCCAGGGGTGGCAGAGGAAGGGGGGCCATTGGGCATCTATTCCTTCACTCTAAGATCTTCTGGAGGGAAGAAATAGCCGAATGAGCCCCCCCCCTTCCCCTGCGGTGGGACTGTCCCTATTTGTAAGCCCTGCTCCTTTTGAGGTCCGTGAATCGGGACAGTCCTGTATTATGACATCCTTTTATATGAAATATCTCATATGTTTCCAACAGTGTGATATCTTATGATTTTATTATTACTATTATTGTCTATAGTAGAGGGATTATAATAATTTTATAAGACTTTTTATCTATGCGTTTGAATAAGTGGGAATTTAATGAAAATTAAATCTTTTTTGTGATATCTAATTTTATGACCATAGTAATGTGATAGAGTGGTTTGGTCTATAGCAATATTATTTTCCCCCTTTGTTCATGGCTAGCAGGTACATATATTTATGTCATCATCTTTCTTTTAATTTTGATATTGTCTTGGTTGTATTGTGTAGATTATGATTTGGTTATAATTATTCCCATGGATCGATGCAGGACAGACAACACAGTAAACTGTTCTTCTAATTATGTATTAACGCCCTCCTACAACCTGTACTATCTATATTTATCTATATGGCACTCTTTAGGACCCATTTTCACCAATTTATATAATGGGTATCCTATATATTAGCTTCCGTCCCTGTTCACCATTTAATTCTCTCCTGAGGAAGCGATCAGCTGATCGTGAAACGTGTAGAGACTGCTGGTGGCTAACACTGTGGACTAGATAGGAGGGGTTAGGCATACTGAAGGGCCGGGGGGAGGAGAGCAGCAGATGGACGCAGATCTGTGCAGAGAAGTTAAGGTAGGGTTCTGGACATGTAAGTGTCAAAGCTCCTTCCCAAAGAGGGGCGAGGAGAGCAGCAGTTTCGCATGGATCTGGGCACTCCCTTTCTCTGTGCCTAGTTACAGACCTCCGTGTACACGTAAATCACATGGAGATCTGAATCAGGTCCTTTGATCTTAATGTCAATGCGTTAAAACAATATAAAAAAATAATTTTTGAAAAAATAAATGATTTTTTTTTAAAATGAATGTAAATATAATATATTTTATACCTACACAATGCTCCAGCCATGATGCCATAAGTTTTGTATTGTAATTGAAATATGTAACTGTAATATAAAGCTCCATAAAAGGTTATGGAGTGTCATCTTCCTGGAATATAAACTGGAGGGTGGTAGGTTCACCCTGAAAAGGTGATAGATAAGTGGAATAGCCTCCTTTCTGAAGTGGTTGAGACTAACACAGTAGAACAGTGTAAACATGCTTGGGATAAATATAAGGATATACTAAATTTTAAACAAAAGTGAGGGTAAATAGGGTCTAGGGTCAGTATAGTTTTAAATTAACAACTGGGCAGACTGGATGGGCCATGTGGCTCTTATCTGCCATCACTTTCTATGTTTCTATGTTTAGACATGACCTGTGGTGGATACAAATGTTTTGACTCAAAACTTTTTTTGTTTTTCTAAATATCCGATGTGGGTGCTTGGGTTCGTCCTTACTGTGCATTGACAAAGCGGCGCCTCCTCCTCTTCCCTCCCAAAACTTGCTCCTCAGCACGTAAACCGCCGCAGCTCGTGTTGTGTTCGGGTCGGAATTGGGCGTCGTTGCGTGCACATCATTTCTGAGCATGTGCGGTGCAAAATCACGCAGGTATACGCAACGCGAGCTGATGCGCGGTCAACTCTGGATCAACGCCCCTTTATGTTTATTAGAGATCTTATAAGGGGATCATTTCCATTAATTATGATTGGTCCATAAATTGTCTATCAACATATGAGGATGTCTGATGAATTCTGCTGTTTATGGATAAAGTTTTCATCCTCATCATCATCATATTACTAAAGATGTACTAACATTGATGGACAAATTAATATTGAGTTTACTCACCTTCATAATCATGTCCATCTTGTTATTTGCGCCCTCCATGCACACCGTGCGCTTCGTGTCCACTGGGACCTCCATGTCCACTGGGCCCTCCATTTCCACTGGGACCTCCATGTCCACTGTGACCTCCGTGTCCACTCTGACCTTTATGTCCACTGGGCCCTCCATGTCCACTGTGACCTCCATGTCCTACATGCTTACTATGTTTGTGCCCTTTGTGTCCATCCTGCCAATCATGTCCACCATGCCCACTGTGATTACCATGCCCTTTGTATCTACCTTGCCAGTCGTGTCCACCATGCCCACTGTGATTACCATGCCCTTTGTGTCCATCATGTTTAATTCCACCATGCCCACTGTGATTACCATGCCCTTTGTATCTACCTTGCCAGTCGTGTCCACCATGCCCACTGTGATTACCATGCCCTTTGTGTCCATCATGTTCAAGTCCGCCATGCCCACTATGATGACCATGCCCTTTGTGTTCACCATTGCTGCTGAGACCTACCTGCCCCTTGTGCTCACCCTGCCCATCATGTTCACCATTTGCACTGTGATTACCATGCCCCTCGTGTTCACCGTGCTCACCATGTCCATCGTGTTCACAATTGCAGGATACAATTAATAGGAGGAAGATAATGAGTGGAAATGCCATTGTATAGATGGAAGGTCAGCTGTAATTGAAAATACTGTTGGTTATTTAATTGCAAATTAAGTCTCATGACAATATTGCTGCTGTAAATGCTAACTGTTAGCAGGTGCTTTATTCATTGGGTAACCATTGCCAGACACTGTTCACCTACTTTGTGCTTTCATGGGACGGAATTTTAAAGTTTAGATCAAAGCTGGTTAAAAATACATCCTCTGAATACCCTGAGAAATACCCCGAGAAAAATCCCCTCTTTCGCCAAAACGTTTGCACAGCCACAGGTCATATCAAGTCCAGGGGGGAACAAACTCAACCAGTATGTGTGATCCATGTGTCAGAACTCAAGTGCAGATTAAAACTGAAACAATGTAGCAGAACTTGGAGCGCTCACTGTTTATACAGCCTAGGTCGCGGTCTGGAGCAGATGACAGTGCCGGCACACGTTCCAGATTTCATTCCCAGTGTGCTGTGCTGCCTCCATGTCTCTCTGCCCTCGGGGAGTGTTTAGGTAGAAGTGGGAGGGAGGAGGGATTTAGATTAGGGTGGGAGGGGGGAGAGGTAATGTCCATGTGTTTCCTTCTTAAGAAGGGTTAGGGGCAGGACGGGTGAGTTAACCTAACTCACTCTCAGGTATGATCACAGGCTATAGTATGTGCCATTCACAGACCCATAAGATATCCCCTTATATTATAGTATGTTTCCATACCATATCCCTAATATATAGTAAACAAAGATTCTAGTGCTGCGCTTAAAAAGAACTACTACCCCTGTATCTTATAGCAATAAGAAAAAAAAACGTACAGTACATACATGAAATTCCTTCTTTAATATTGGTCCGTCTGCCTACCCACGAAGCCATCCCCTTTTTAAACCAGCACAGTGAAACCACGCCCCGTTTACCGGCACCTGAAAAACCACTCCCTTTTTTTTTCCACTTTTTGTGATGGGCAAGTATCTGGGCTACCAGAACCCCCCTCCCTCCCCTGGGTGCGCCACTGAAGGGCTTCAGGCTTTGATGACTTAGGATTTCTTTTTAATGCTGCTCTTACAGTCATTATTAAGCTTAATGTGCTGGTTTTTTTAAATTATATATACAGTGTGAAGTAATATATATTTTTAAATGTTTTATTCACATATGGGCAGCATCTCAACTTTTCCTTTCCCGCAGTTTAGTAAATCTGGCCCTTAGTCATATCTTTTTTCATATGGTGGAGCGCTGGTCGCACCATTGTATACGGCACAAAGCTTATATCACATATGAAAAACCAGCATAATAACAATGATAATAGTAACAATAATTAGAACAGCTACTTACTGTTAGGAAATGCCCAAGAAGAATGTGGAAGAAACGGAGATTAGTCGATTGGGTGTCTGGTGTGACTCCGAGATTCAGAGCTGACACTTATATATATGAAGAGCTACACAGAAAATGGGCAGGACAATAAATGTGACATTGTACTGATATTATCTCTACAATAATACAAAGGAACAGTATAATACATACTGCAAATGTGACATTGTACTAATATCATCCCAATAATAATACAAAGGAACAGTATAATACATACTACAAATGTGACATTGTACTAATATTATACCAACAATAATACAAAGGAACAGCATAATACATACTACAAATGTAGTTATGGTGGCCATATGTGCAAGAACGGCATATTTGCTACTCTGCGCATGCTCCGGGCAGATGTTGGCTGGCGTAATCAATGATTCGGGGTTCCCTGAATCGGGCGTCCGTAACTACAACGCAGGTACGGACATTTGGGCGTGCTGCGCCGTAACTACATTGCAGTTATGGAAGGTAGGCGGGTGGAGGGAGGGATATTAGGAAGGGAGGGCTGGGTTAGGGGGTTACGATCCTGTGGCTGGCATAATTACAGACTGTTACTGTTAGGGTAGACTTCAGCCGGCCTAACAGTCTGTAAATACGCCGACCACAGGGGGAGTGTCGTGGGGAGTGCACAAGAGCTATGCTGGCCGTACTTACGGACAGCGACCCAGCGTAGCTCTGGATCTGGCACACTGTACTGATATCATCTCGACAATAATACAAAGGAACAGTATAATACATACTACAAATGTGAAAATATGTATATATACTACAGGACTAGAAATATTATACAGGTATAGTGTTATATAAACTACAAGTTTAACATAATATACAAAAAATGGTAATACATACAACGGGCCTGATCCAGATCTACGCCGATGCGCTGTGCTTACTAAAGCACAGCGTATTGGCGTGCACTTACCCCGACACTCCCCCTGTGCGGGCGTATGGCCCCTTCCTTACGCCGGCTGAAGGAAGGGGCCATACGCTCGCCCTCCCACCCTCATTAAACTCCCGCCCACCTACACTAACCTGAACATAGGGACGCTGGGGGACATCCCCTCCAGCATCCCTACAGCGCTGCTACGGACGACCGATCTTACGCTTACGCCCGCCGTCCTAGCGACGGCGGGTGTAGGTCTGGATCGGGCCCAACAGGTCTAGAAATATTATACAGTAACAGTGTTATATAAATTACAGGTCTAATATAATAAAACAGAAAAATGTAATACCACAGATCTAGAAATATTATACAGGTACAGTGTTATATAAACTACAGGTCTAATATAGAAAAGTATAATGTATACTACAGGTCTACGAACATTGGGCCGGATCGTGAGCAACGTCCGTCTTCCACACACGGCCGTAATTTGTTGATAGGTAGATACTACGCATGTGTAGTAACTATTGTACGTAATCTATGTATCGTTTCGTTACATAGATTGCATAGATGCGGTCTTTAAAGATGAAACGAAACGATACATAGATTTCATACAATAGTTACTACGCATGTGTAGTAGCTACCTATCGACCGTCTGTGGAAGACGGACGTTGTTGAGGATTCGGCCCATTATGCAGCTGCAGTATTATATAAACTATTATATAGTACAGGTCTAGAAATATTATACAGTAACAGCGTTATATAAACTGCAAGCCTAATATAATATACAGAAAAGTGTAATACATACCACAGGTCTAGAAATATTATACAGTAACAGAGTTATATAAACTGCAAGCCTAATATAATATACAGAAAAGTGTAATACATACCACAGGTCTAGAAATATTATACAGTAACAGCGTTATATAAACTGCAAGCCTAATATAATATACAGAAAAGTGTAATACATACCACAGGTCTAGAAATATTATACAGTAACAGCGTTATATAAACTGCAAGCCTAATATAATATACAGAAAAGTGTAATACATACCACAGGTCTAGAAATATTATACAGTAACAGCGTTATATAAACTGCAAGCCTAATATAATATACAGAAAAGTGTAATACATACCACAGGTCTAGAAATATTATACAGTAACAGCGTTATATAAACTGCAAGCCTAATATAATATACAGAAAAGTGTAATACATACCACAGGTCTAGAAATATTATACAGTAACAGCGTTATATAAACTGCAAGCCTAATATAATATACAGAAAAGTGTAATACATACCACAGGTCTAGAAATATTATACAGTAACAGCGTTATATAAACTGCAAGCCTAATATAATATACAGAAAAGTGTAATACATACCACAGGTCTAGAAATATTATACAGTAACAGCGTTATATAAACTGCAAGCCTAATATAATATACAGAAAAGTGTAATACATACCACAGGTCTAGAAATATTATACAGTAACAGCGTTATATAAACTGCAAGCCTAATATAATATACAGAAAAGTGTAATACATACCACAGGTCTAGAAATATTATACAGTAACAGCGTTATATAAACTGCAAGCCTAATATAATATACAGAAAAGTGTAATACATACCACAGGTCTAGAAATATTATACAGTAACAGCGTTATATAAACTGCAAGCCTAATATAATATACAGAAAAGTGTAATACATACCACAGGTCTAGAAATATTATACAGTAACAGCGTTATATAAACTGCAAGCCTAATATAATATACAGAAAAGTGTAATACATACCACAGGTCTAGAAATATTATACAGTAACAGCGTTATATAAACTGCAAGCCTAATATAATATACAGAAAAGTGTAATACATACCACAGGTCTAGAAATATTATACAGTAACAGCGTTATATAAACTGCAAGCCTAATATAATATACAGAAAAGTGTAATACATACCACAGGTCTAGAAATATTATACAGTAACAGCGTTATATAAACTGCAAGCCTAATATAATATACAGAAAAGTGTAATACATACCACAGGTCTAGAAATATTATACAGTAACAGCGTTATATAAACTGCAAGCCTAATATAATATACAGAAAAGTGTAATACATACCACAGGTCTAGAAATATTATACAGTAACAGCGTTATATAAACTGCAAGCCTAATATAATATACAGAAAAGTGTAATACATACCACAGGTCTAGAAATATTATACAGTAACAGCGTTATATAAACTGCAAGCCTAATATAATATACAGAAAAGTGTAATACATACCACAGGTCTAGAAATATTATACAGTAACAGCGTTATATAAACTGCAAGCCTAATATAATATACAGAAAAGTGTAATACATACCACAGGTCTAGAAATATTATACAGTAACAGCGTTATATAAACTGCAAGCCTAATATAATATACAGAAAAGTGTAATACATACCACAGGTCTAGAAATATTATACAGTAACAGCGTTATATAAACTGCAAGCCTAATATAATATACAGAAAAGTGTAATACATACCACAGGTCTAGAAATATTATACAGTAACAGCGTTATATAAACTGCAAGCCTAATATAATATACAGAAAAGTGTAATACATACCACAGGTCTAGAAATATTATACAGTAACAGCGTTATATAAACTGCAAGCCTAATATAATATACAGAAAAGTGTAATACATACCACAGGTCTAGAAATATTATACAGTAACAGCGTTATATAAACTGCAAGCCTAATATAATATACAGAAAAGTGTAATACATACCACAGGTCTAGAAATATTATACAGTAACAGCGTTATATAAACTGCAAGCCTAATATAATATACAGAAAAGTGTAATACATACCACAGGTCTAGAAATATTATACAGTAACAGCGTTATATAAACTGCAAGCCTAATATAATATACAGAAAAGTGTAATACATACCACAGGTCTAGAAATATTATACAGTAACAGCGTTATATAAACTGCAAGCCTAATATAATATACAGAAAAGTGTAATACATACCACAGGTCTAGAAATATTATACAGTAACAGCGTTATATAAACTGCAAGCCTAATATAATATACAGAAAAGTGTAATACATACCACAGGTCTAGAAATATTATACAGTAACAGCGTTATATAAACTGCAAGCCTAATATAATATACAGAAAAGTGTAATACATACCACAGGTCTAGAAATATTATACAGTAACAGCGTTATATAAACTGCAAGCCTAATATAATATACAGAAAAGTGTAATACATACCACAGGTCTAGAAATATTATACAGTAACAGCGTTATATAAACTGCAAGCCTAATATAATATACAGAAAAGTGTAATACATACCACAGGTCTAGAAATATTATACAGTAACAGCGTTATATAAACTGCAAGCCTAATATAATATACAGAAAAGTGTAATACATACCACAGGTCTAGAAATATTATACAGTAACAGCGTTATATAAACTGCAAGCCTAATATAATATACAGAAAAGTGTAATACATACCACAGGTCTAGAAATATTATACAGTAACAGCGTTATATAAACTGCAAGCCTAATATAATATACAGAAAAGTGTAATACATACCACAGGTCTAGAAATATTATACAGTAACAGCGTTATATAAACTGCAAGCCTAATATAATATACAGAAAAGTGTAATACATACCACAGGTCTAGAAATATTATACAGTAACAGCGTTATATAAACTGCAAGCCTAATATAATATACAGAAAAGTGTAATACATACCACAGGTCTAGAAATATTATACAGTAACAGCGTTATATAAACTGCAAGCCTAATATAATATACAGAAAAGTGTAATACATACCACAGGTCTAGAAATATTATACAGTAACAGCGTTATATAAACTGCAAGCCTAATATAATATACAGAAAAGTGTAATACATACCACAGGTCTAGAAATATTATACAGTAACAGCGTTATATAAACTGCAAGCCTAATATAATATACAGAAAAGTGTAATACATACCACAGGTCTAGAAATATTATACAGTAACAGCGTTATATAAACTGCAAGCCTAATATAATATACAGAAAAGTGTAATACATACCACAGGTCTAGAAATATTATACAGTAACAGCGTTATATAAACTGCAAGCCTAATATAATATACAGAAAAGTGTAATACATACCACAGGTCTAGAAATATTATACAGTAACAGCGTTATATAAACTGCAAGCCTAATATAATATACAGAAAAGTGTAATACATACCACAGGTCTAGAAATATTATACAGTAACAGCGTTATATAAACTGCAAGCCTAATATAATATACAGAAAAGTGTAATACATACCACAGGTCTAGAAATATTATACAGTAACAGCGTTATATAAACTGCAAGCCTAATATAATATACAGAAAAGTGTAATACATACCACAGGTCTAGAAATATTATACAGTAACAGCGTTATATAAACTGCAAGCCTAATATAATATACAGAAAAGTGTAATACATACCACAGGTCTAGAAATATTATACAGTAACAGCGTTATATAAACTGCAAGCCTAATATAATATACAGAAAAGTGTAATACATACCACAGGTCTAGAAATATTATACAGTAACAGCGTTATATAAACTGCAAGCCTAATATAATATACAGAAAAGTGTAATACATACCACAGGTCTAGAAATATTATACAGTAACAGCGTTATATAAACTGCAAGCCTAATATAATATACAGAAAAGTGTAATACATACCACAGGTCTAGAAATATTATACAGTAACAGCGTTATATAAACTGCAAGCCTAATATAATATACAGAAAAGTGTAATACATACCACAGGTCTAGAAATATTATACAGTAACAGCGTTATATAAACTGCAAGCCTAATATAATATACAGAAAAGTGTAATACATACCACAGGTCTAGAAATATTATACAGTAACAGCGTTATATAAACTGCAAGCCTAATATAATATACAGAAAAGTGTAATACATACCACAGGTCTAGAAATATTATACAGTAACAGCGTTATATAAACTGCAAGCCTAATATAATATACAGAAAAGTGTAATACATACCACAGGTCTAGAAATATTATACAGTAACAGCGTTATATAAACTGCAAGCCTAATATAATATACAGAAAAGTGTAATACATACCACAGGTCTAGAAATATTATACAGTAACAGCGTTATATAAACTGCAAGCCTAATATAATATACAGAAAAGTGTAATACATACCACAGGTCTAGAAATATTATACAGTAACAGCGTTATATAAACTGCAAGCCTAATATAATATACAGAAAAGTGTAATACATACCACAGGTCTAGAAATATTATACAGTAACAGCGTTATATAAACTGCAAGCCTAATATAATATACAGAAAAGTGTAATACATACCACAGGTCTAGAAATATTATACAGTAACAGCGTTATATAAACTGCAAGCCTAATATAATATACAGAAAAGTGTAATACATACCACAGGTCTAGAAATATTATACAGTAACAGCGTTATATAAACTGCAAGCCTAATATAATATACAGAAAAGTGTAATACATACCACAGGTCTAGAAATATTATACAGTAACAGCGTTATATAAACTGCAAGCCTAATATAATATACAGAAAAGTGTAATACATACCACAGGTCTAGAAATATTATACAGTAACAGCGTTATATAAACTGCAAGCCTAATATAATATACAGAAAAGTGTAATACATACCACAGGTCTAGAAATATTATACAGTAACAGCGTTATATAAACTGCAAGCCTAATATAATATACAGAAAAGTGTAATACATACCACAGGTCTAGAAATATTATACAGTAACAGCGTTATATAAACTGCAAGCCTAATATAATATACAGAAAAGTGTAATACATACCACAGGTCTAGAAATATTATACAGTAACAGCGTTATATAAACTGCAAGCCTAATATAATATACAGAAAAGTGTAATACATACCACAGGTCTAGAAATATTATACAGTAACAGCGTTATATAAACTGCAAGCCTAATATAATATACAGAAAAGTGTAATACATACCACAGGTCTAGAAATATTATACAGTAACAGCGTTATATAAACTGCAAGCCTAATATAATATACAGAAAAGTGTAATACATACCACAGGTCTAGAAATATTATACAGTAACAGCGTTATATAAACTGCAAGCCTAATATAATATACAGAAAAGTGTAATACATACCACAGGTCTAGAAATATTATACAGTAACAGCGTTATATAAACTGCAAGCCTAATATAATATACAGCTTGAGTTGAGGCAGATGATGAGGTACTCGGGGGAAGACACATGATGGGGATACTGGGGGAGACTAAAGACACATGATGGGGATATTTTGGGGGGCTGGAGACACATGATGGGGATCCTGGGGGGGCTGAAGACACAGGGATCCTGTACATGATGGGGATCCTGGGGGGGCTGAAGACACATGATAGGGATCCTGGGGGGACTGGAGAGACATTTATTATCACTGCAGTATTACTGTTATCTAAATACAGTCAGGTGCATAAATATTCAATTCAATTCTCATATTTTTGGCTCTACACAACACCACAATGGATTTGAAATGAAACAAACAAGATGTGCTTTAACTGCAGACTTTCAGCTTTAATTTTAAGGGTATTTACATCCAAAACGGTGTAGGAATTTCAACAGTTTCTATATGTGCCTACCACTTGTTAAGGGACCAAAAGTAATTGGACAAACTAAACAATCCTAAATCAAACTTTCCTTTTTTAATACTTTGTTGCAAATCCTTTGCAGTCAATTTCAGCCTGAAGTCTGGAAGGCATAGACATCACCAGATTTCATCCCAGTTGATGCTCTGCCTGGCCTCTACTGCAAATGTCTTCAGTTCCTGCTTCTTGGGGCATTTTCCCTTCAGTTTTTTCTTCAACAAGTGAAATAACGAGGGAATAGCCCACACCTGTCCATGAAATAGCTTTTGAGTCGATTGTCCCATTACTTTTGGTCCCTTAAAAAGTGGGAGGCACATATAGAAACCGTTGTTATTCCTATACCGTTCACCTTATGTAAATACCCTCAAATTAAAGCTGAAAGTTTGCAGTTAAAGCACATCTTGTTTGTTTCATTTCAAATCCATTGTGGTGGTGTATAAAATATGAGAATTGTGCAATATGACTTTGTTTAACAATGAACTCACTCACAGATCGCATTCAACTCTACGGAATAGGATTATAGCTTTTAGTTTTTGCAGTCAGATCTTTAGCGGGTACTATGACAAGGAATTTACTGAAATAGTCAGTCACAGTCAACGCATATTGGAATCCGCTGGTGCTACATTCAAACCTTACATGATCCAGGGCAACGATCTCCAAGAGGCATAGACTTCGGATCGGATGCAAGCGTCGGGATGTTTTCTGAGGTTACAGGGCAAACAGTCACCGTGCCACCTCTTAATCTCGTCCCTACCCAGCACTACCTCCTCCTTAGCACTGCTTCCATTTTCTGGGTGCTGAAGTGTCCAGACTTGTCATGGTAGGCCTTGAGCAGGAGGGTGGTTTGATGTCTCGGGACAACAACTTGTGTGATAGTCTGGTGAGTGCCAGGGTCGGTCTCGGTGTCTAAAACAACCTCACCAGTTCTGGGTCAGCTTCAGCTCACTGTGTCTTGTTTAGTCGGCGTATCTGCCGGATAAGGTCTATGAGTTCCGTCAACACTGGGCTCTCTCACTGAACCTTTACCCACTCCATGACAGAGGTATCATGCTGGAAACGGCCCAGTCTCAGGTCAGTGGTGGCGAACATTGGGCCGTATTCACAGATCTGTTTTTTAAGAGTACGCAGTTATACGCACACACACGTAGCAAGGCAACACCCACCAACACCCACGACACTCCCCTCTCCCAGCCGTGAAATCGTAGACTTACACCTCCATAGACCACTATGTTCTTTACGTGTGTACTTACATGCGTATATGTCTTCCGTGAGTGCGATACTTTATAGTCGCGCCCTCACGTGTCCATTTAAATGCCTCCCCCACCCTCTTTCATGTAAATTTTGAAGTACGTATCTAAACCCCGCCCCTCCGTAAGTATGTTCCCAAGTGCGATTCACATGTTCGTGCCTAAAGCACTTACGTGCATTGATTCTACGTAACTTACGTAAATAAAGTTACTACGAATGCGCAGTTAAAACATACCTAAAAATACGCACGCAACTCCACGTGAAAACGGATCTGTGAATACGGTCCAATTGTTACCACTTCTTCAGCCCCATCCATCCTCTTCAGCAGTAGGTAAGCATGACAGGACGTCAGCATTTCCATTTGACTTCCCACTCCGGTATGTCACAGTGTATCTGAAGTTGTCTAGATGGAACGCCCACCGTTGCTCAACTGCTCCTAGGCGAGCAGTAGACAGGTGTGCCAAAGGTTCGTTGTCGGTCACAATGACAAACGGTGTAGTAGCAAAACAGTTCTTGAATTTTTCTGTAATGGCCCAAATGAGGGCGAGCAACTCCAGCTTGAGGTGTTGGAGTTCTCGCTGTTCCTCACGCTACTGCACCCGCTGGTGCACGCTATCACCCTCTCACACCCATCTTGCACCTGGGACAACTGTCAAAAAAATAAAATAACAATGCAACACAATACTGCTGAATGCTCTAATACCACACATAAATAATATCATGTTACTTTAGTATTTTTAACAGGAGATAGAGAATGCTGGCACGGATAGTTTTCTTTTTCTATAGCTCTGCAATGGGATCCCACTTAATGAGTAAGTATTGCACTATTCCCAATGACATCCAGCAGAAAGAACTTGAATCTTCTCCATAGTTTTGCACTGGGAGGTAATAACAGTATCTCAATTATACAAAAGGTGGCGGATATATTAATGTATACAAAGCATCTGTTTGGCTGTATGATAGCAGAATATCCAGCACAGTTCTGTCCCTATTAAATGCATGGAGGGAAAGGTAACATACTGCACTTTGTTGGTTATACATCAGGGTGTCTGTGTACTAGCTCACATTGGGTCTGATCCAGAACAACGATGTAGCACTGAGCGTTAGCACGCTCAGCGTTACATCGCTGACTCCCCCCTGGCACTCCCCCTGTGCGGGCGTATGGCCCCTTCCTTACGCCGGGTGAAGGCTACCCTAGCTTCGCCCGGCGTAAGGAAGGGACCATACGCTCACACAAGAGCGTATGGCCGCCTAGCCCGCCCCCCTAGCCTGATTTACTTACCTCCCCCCGCCCTCCAGGAGTAACGTGAGCGTTGGGACGCTGGAGGACGTCCCCTACAGCATCCCAACGCCGCTACTATGGACTCCCGATCGTAGATCGGGCGTTTCCATAGTAACGCCGGGCAACATCTGCCCGGCGCATGCGCATTAGAGTTACGGCCGCTGTACTAGCGACGGCGGCCATAGCTCAGGATCAGGCCCAAGTAGCCTCCACGAACATCCTCGGCCAGGTTGTAAATGTCAGAATTGGTCAACACTCTGGCATCATGAGACCGTCCAGGCCATCCAACAAACACATCTGTGAAGCTGAAAATATGACGCATTCTGTAATAGCACACATAATTTACATGCACATAGCAAATTATATCCCCCTCTATCTCCTGTACCTGGGTATATCTTATCCCCCTCTCCTTCCTGTACCAGCTTATAACACTTCAACCATATCCCCCTCTCTTCTACCATATCAATACTCCCGTGTACATTCTTACCAATAGTTGTGGTCCACAACAGCCTGTAGTACAATAGAATGCCAGCCTTTTCGGTTGTGGTAATCCGCTGCATTTTGAAAAGGGTACGGCCGCCGTACTAGCGACGGCGGCCATAGCTCAGGATCAGGCCCATTGATACAAGTCCTTCAGGGTGGGTGCTGTATAGGCTAATACCTCACTGTTAGAGTATCGCAGAACAGTTTGTGTATCCCAATAAATTCCTAATACAAGTAAAATGTCCCTCACAATGTCTAATAATACTCAATAAAAACAATTATAAACATCCGTGGTGTCATTGGTGTTCGTTCCTATGAAGTAATGTCCTCTCCATAAACAAGTAGCCACGCAAATAAAAGGGAAATAAACATTTATTAAATTACATCCAAAGAATTACAATAAAAAAGGATCAAAACGTCATACCAGGAAGCGGTGCAACGTGTAGATGAGATGTTGCTGCCACAAGATGTAATACCCGGGTGTTGGAGCTAGAATACAGTCTCTTTACCAGGTCCACGGTGATGACATCGTGATTAGCTGGCCGGTCCTCGGACTAACGCATTTCTGGCTTCACTCAGCCCTTTTTCAAAGTGATGAAGTGAACATGCTCTTTATAAGTCAGCAGTGTTGTCTTTAATTGGTTGATTTCTTTGTGACTTACGCCGATGGTAAGCGTTATATTGCTAAGATCACTAGAACTATTGACACTCCCCATTGCCTTGTACGTTAGTAGGTACCCACTTTGCACAGTTACCAAGGAGGACAGATGGATACTACATCCTAACAACAAGTGTGCCAATCTATACCAAAAACATTACATAATATACCAAGATAAAAATCAAAGAGTTGCTAAAACATCTTAATATCAAATAGCAAACATCCTAGTTGTATGGCGCCAAAGAGATAATAGTATAGTGGTGGATAATCTCTTATAAAACCATAATGACAGCACTATTATTCAAACATTATGAGTTGTACAGGATAAAATGCACGTAACACAAAGGGCTCAATTAATGTCCACATAAGCTATTCAAATACAGTCCTAATATAATAAAAACATCAAAGAAATAAAGTGCAATGTGATAATAAATCTCCATGTGATATGATAAACATGATTATAATTATAAAGTGCTGAAACATGCGGAAGTATGGTCCCCCATAAGGTGGACTAATCGCTATCACACTCAAACATGAATACTACCTGATGAACTATACTATCGATACAGTTTTTCTTTATATACATACATAATATAAAGTGCAACGTGCTGTTACATAAGAAAGTGCAAAGAATGGGCACAAAATCAAATGACACACCAAGTGATGGGAATGTGAAATATATACTATAAACATACATTAAAAATAATATAGTATAAATAAAAAAAAGGTTACTCCACTGGCCCTGTAAGATATATATAAAGGATAATATTAAAACACATAAAAAGATTTGTAAGTGCAACATAAACCTCCTTTTTTTAGTCTCTTTTTTTGAGGAATTAGCTGCACCTAATCTACAGAGGTTTATATTTATATAATTAGTTTATTTATTGATTGATTTACATCATGTTTTCAGTTAGGGATCCCAGAGACTTACTGAAATGCTAGAAGGTGATGAGGATATATTGGAGTGGGAAAATCAAGATTTAAGATATACTATGCGGAAATTAGAAAAACTCTTAATGCATGAGAGCAAATTGTGGTGGGAAGCAGCCACCCTGAGAAATATGTTGCTGATGAGGTTATCCCCATTAGCCTCATTATTGAAAAAAGTTCATATTTTGAATCTAAAGATGAACGTTTCACTGATGATTGGAATAGGATCTTAAAATCCTGCTCCATTTCACTAATGAAACTTATCATTCAAGACAGAAGAACACACCTCAAAAAAGTGGGAGAACAAATTATTACATTAAGAGAATGAATCTCACTGTTTAAGGATTTAGAAGATTTTAAATCATTAGAATCATCCATCATGATTAAGTTTGATAAAAAGGAGGAGGAAATTATTAAAAGGGAAAAAGGGAAATTAAGAAGGGATGGGAAGAAGAAAACAGGGGACACCTGGAAGGGATAATAGAAAAGGGAAAGGGACACATTATAACAATAAAAGTAAGAATAAACATATTTTTAATGATAAAAAAAGAATACCCAACATAGGGAGGACTCTAGATATCAAAACAATTATAAAAATCAACAGCAGAGGGTTATCCACCACATGTCACGATCTAGGTCAAGGAAAAGGGAGAGTAGCAGGGATAGAGATAGGAGACACATTCACCATCAGTCACCTAGAGGTTTGTTTAGAGATAAAGAAAAAGAATATATAGAGAGAGATAATAAGAGATATGAAAAGGGAAATAAAGATGGAAGTCCAGTATAGGGATCTAGAGGATATTAAAAACCATGATCAGTATTACCGTCAGCAACAAAGAAAAAAACAAGAATTAGGGATTCCCCAAAGACCAATATGAGTGATGCAGAATTCCCAGTAAGGAGAGGAGAAGAACGACACCATTTATAGAATTTAGTAGATATGAAGCACTGAGAGATTATGAGAATGAGGAGTCTTTTTTAGGCCACAGCCGGAGAGGAAGAAAAGGGTCACCCTAGACAAAAATGTGTTGAGAAGGAGGGGCAAACCCGTAGTTGAATCCAATGATTTAGATACCAAAGTATTTAATCTTAGTGACCACACCCTCACAGAAGGAGAGGAGTCAATTCTACAAAAAGGGCTTAAATTCGCCCCTTCAATCTCTTGTAATCCGTTTAATACATTTGTAGATGTCCAAAAATTTATAAGGAAGATTACACTGAAATTTTTTTTTAAGGATAAACCAAATAGGGAGACTGGGGAAGAAATGGAGGAGAAAAGGGTAGAAAGTGATTTCAAAGTGCAATCCACATTTTTCCCTAGGTTTAAATGTGGTAACTTTGTTGAAACCTTCGAAAAAATGGTCACTGAAGTTATTCACTTATTAAATAAACAGAGATATGGGAAACAAAAAGGGAGGAGATTGGAAATAAAGAACAAATTGAATCTTACAGAAAAAGAACATACAGCAATTAAAACCCTGCAGGATAATCCTGACATTGGGCTGGATCCAGACCTTGTTAAGTGCATTAACTTAGATACACCTGGGCTAAACCATGTTGAATTCAGGGAGAGTCAAGTTAATTATATACTTTGAATGCAGGGATATATCTTTAAATTGCTTACTGCACACAGATACTGACCAGCTTTACTATCACACTGTTATTTAGACTTGGAATAGGAAACATCACCTCTCAACTCTAATACTGTTTGCAGCAGATAAAATATCACTCCCCTGAAATCAACATGGTTTAGCCCAGGTGTAACTAAGTTCATGCACTTAACAAGGTCTGCAGTTACTTTATTTTCACTGGAGAGTTACTTTATTATCACTGCAGTATTACATTATTATCACTGCAGCATTTCTTTATTATCACTGCAGTATTACATTATTATCACTGCAGCATTACTTTATTATCACTGCTGCATTACTTTATTATCATTGCACTTTTACTTTATTATCACTGCACTATTACTTTATTATCACTACAGTATTATTTTATTATCACTGCAGCATTACTTTATTATCATTGCAGCATTACTTTATTATCACTGCAGTATTACTTTATTATCACTGCAGCATTACTTTATAATCACTACAGTATTACATTATTATCACTGGAGAGTTACTTTATTATCACTGCAGCATTACTTTATTATCAGTGCAGCATTAATTTATTATCACTGCACTATTATTTTGTTATCAATGCTGCATTACATTATTACTGGAGAGTTACTTTATTATAACTGCAGTATTACATTATTATCACTGCACTTTTACTTTATTATCACTGCAGCATTACTTTATTAACAGTGCATCGTTACTTTAGTTTCACTTCAGTATTACTTTATAATCACTGCAGTATTACTTTGTTATCACTGGAGAGTAACTTTATTATCACTGCAGCATTACGTTATTATCACTGCAGTATTACATTATTATCACAGCAGCATTACTTTATTATCACTGCACTATTACTTTATTATCACTGCAGCATTACTTTATTATCACTGGAGAGTTACTTTATTATCACTGCAGCATTACTTTATTATGACTGCAGTATTACATTATTATCACTGCAGAATTACTGTATTATCACTGCAGCATTACTTTATTATCACTGGAGAGTTACTTTATTATCACAGCATCATTACTTTATTATCACTGTAGTATTACTTTATTATCACTGGAGGCTTACTTTATTATCACTGCAGCATTACTTTATTATCACTGCAGTATGACATAATCACTGCAGCATTACATTATTATCACTGCACTATTACTTTATTATCAATGGAGAGTTACTTTATTATCACTGCAGCATTACTTTATTATCACTGCAGTATTACTTTATTATCACCGCAGTATTACTTTATTATCACTGCAGCATTACTTTACTATCACTGCAGCATTATATTATTATCACTGGAGAGTTACTTTATTATCAATGCAGTATTACTTTATTATCACTGCATTATTACTTTATTATCACTGCAGTATTACTTTATTATCACTGGAGAGTTACTTTATTATCACCGCAGTATTACTTTATTATCACTGCAGCATTACTTTATTATCACTGCAGTATTACTTTATTATCACCGCAGTATTACTTTATTATCACTGCAGCATTACTTTATTATCACTGCAGTATTACTTTATTATCACCGCAGTATTACTTTATTATCACTGCAGCATTACTTTATTATCACTGCAGCATTACTTTATTATCAATGTAGCATCACTTTATTATCATTGCACTATAACTTTATTATTAGTGTACCATTACATTATTATCACTGCAGCATTTCTTTATTATCATTGCACTATTACTTTATTATCACTAAACTATTACTTTATTATCACTGCAGTATTACTTTATTATCACCGGAGCATCACTTTTTTTTATCACTGCAGCATTACATTATTATCACTGCAGATTTACTTTATTATCACTGCAGCATTTCTTTATTATCACTGCAGTATTACATTATTATCACTGCAGTGTTACATTATTATCACTGCAGAATTACATTATTATCACTGCACTATTACTTTATTATAACTGCTGCATTACATTATTATCACTGGAGAGTGACTTTATTATCACTGCAGTATTACATTATTATCACTACAGCATTACTTTATTATCATTGCAGTATTACTTTATTATCACTGCACCATTACTTTATTATAACTGCACCACTACTTTATTATCACTGCACTACTACTTTATATTTTATTATCATTGCAGCATCACTTTATTATCATTGCACCATAACTTTATTATCACTGCACTATTACTTTATTATCACTACAGTATTACTTTATTATCACTGCAGCATTACTTTATTATCACTGCAGTAT
>WWET01008233.1:10618-30810 GCA_011038615.1 Limnodynastes dumerilii | reverse complement strand
GTACGGCGGCCGTAGCTCTAATGCGCATGCGCCGGGCAGATGTTGGGCGCGTTACTATGGAAACGCCCGATCGGGCGTCCATAGTAGCGGCGTTGGGACGCTGGAGGGGACAAATCCATCCGCACAATCAGGGGCTCTGGTGAACACCGGCCAGTAGTTAGACTCGGTGCTCTGGGTTTCCATTCTTTGTAACAATCCCTTTCAATTACTTACCTCTACACATATTACATAATATACCCCTTCTTTCTTTCCCCCTTCTGTAACATCCTTCTCATTACATCACATGATATAACTGTTACCCCTTTAGTTACATTCTTGTGAAGAAAAACAAAAGATTTTCAAGCATTTGCTACAGGAAAAGATCTCTTAAGTTCTTTTGGACTGTGAAATATAGTCACACTTTCCTACATTTTATAAATTCTTATACTAGGCCATAGGTGTCGACTCTCTCTGAACTTCTGGGAGACTCTTGAAATTCAGGCATTGCCACTAGAATCTTGAGAAAGCCAGCAAATCTTCCACCCCTGAGCATTACTAAGGATGGGTGCAGCTTAATGGTGGATATTGGATGAATTGGTGGATAGCGCCAGATCTCCATCAATAAGAGCTCATGGTTGGTTCACACACTGATAAGTGGGATCATTTAAAAGCCTTAAAATTGTGTTATCAACAAAACAATCCTTATATTGACTGTTTTAATATTGTTCTTAAAACACAAGATATCACCCTCTCAACTGCACTATTGATAGATACATTATAATTAAAAAACATGTTTGTTTTTTGCTAGTATTGTACATATATAATATCAAAAAAATATATTTATATTTGAGGAAACATTTTTAGCAGGTTAAAGATACAGCAGATAAGAGCCATATGGTCCATCTAGTCTGTCCAGTTGTTTGCTTGAAACTAAACTAACCCTAGAATCTACAGTTTTTTGGGCTAAATTTAGTTTGAGGTTTAGGTTATCCTTGTTGTAGACTCTACCACCTCAGATGAGGGATTATTCCACTTAACAACTACCCTTTCAGTGAAGTAATTTCCTCTAAACCCTAAAGTTTATATTCATGTCCTCGTGTTTTAATACACTTCTTCCTTTGAAAAATGCCACCCTCCTCTACCTAATTACACCCTTTGATATATTTGAAAGTTGCTATCATATACCCTCTTTCCTTCTATGCTCTAAGTATATATGTTTATTTCCTCTAGTCTTTCTTGGTATGTTTTGTGACTGCATTATTGGATATGGCTTTTACATTAAGGACATTCATATTGATTTAAATGTTTAGATATAGTACTGCAGGCTGGGGTTGCAATTTTTATAAATATAGCAGTAAGCACCAATATATTGTGTTATAATCAATATATTAAATATAAACACATTAGCCTTAAAAGCTCAGACTATAACTAACAAATATCTCAGTAAAGGAAATCAATAAAATGCTTACTCAAACATCTACTGAAATAACTAATAATTATAGCAGAAATATTCACTCGGGCTCAGCTTTAACATGCCTTTTCAGGCCTCTTCTGTGTTTACCTAAAACCCATTGTTTAATGAGTTTAATGAGACATTCTGATATTTTTATAGCACTGTGTACAGTTTATGGCAGGGTCAGAAAAAAAAAGTTTATTTGGTTTAAACTTTTTTTATTTTTTTTATTTTTTTATTTAGTATTAATGTTCTAATGAAAAAAAAGAATGCTGACTCAGGAAGCCCCTTGTACCACACCATACTAATAATGAATAACTGGGACCACACCGCAAGTATGGGAAATGGAAGTGGTATTTATTAAGGATAGCTTGCGACCGGGAATGGTAAGGGTTAAAGAGGGCTGTTTTACTGGACAGGAGTGAAAGGGTTGGCAATGAAGTAGGATCAATGGCAAACATTAATGGACATACAATACAATAGGTTAACCTCTCAAAATGGCGACTACACATGCAAACAGTCTCTACAAAATGGCGGCCAATACACACGCTCAGGCCTGCTGCAGCCATAATCACACGGTAATAGTAAATCTCTAACAGTTCTATAGTTTTTCTAGCTAACGATGACAATCAGCTTGTCTAGAATAATAATAATAATAATGTTAGTGCACTTGCAGAACGGGTTACATATGTTAGAAAGTCCTAAAGTCACGTTTAGCATGTATGCAATAAAGTCCCAAAGTCCACTTTACTTGAATCCCAATACAGTGTAATGGAGAGGCAGAACGGTAGATGTATTGTGCAGCATCAGTGTATCAGTGTGATTGAATGCAGTTTTTTATCTCCGGATTGATGACAGTCTCTGACTGCAGCTCCACAGCGTTTCAGCTCAAGGCACCCCACTAGCCTGATCTTGCGTGTAGTTCTTCTGATCTCCCTTGCAGCTCTCCCCCAAATGGAATCTCCCTCAGGCGGATGGGCTCAAGTCTCTTTAAGGTACTACCATATTTAGACTAAACCCAGCAGTAGATGCTGCGTTGCCTGTGAAAGTCTCTTTCTGCTCTCTCTTTCTCTCTCAGATTTCTCCTCAGTAGCTCCTCAGCAAAACGTCATCATCGCATAGGCAGATCTCGCTGGGTTTTGGCATTCTGGAGGAAGGAACCCAGAAAAAGGAACGAGGGACGCAGCAAGGGTAAGTAAGGGGATCTACTACCAAAGTAAAAGGGGAGGTTGGAGAGACATGATTGGAGCACTGGGAAGCTGAAGACATGATGGGAATACTGGGGGGAGCTGGAGACATGATGGGAGCACTGGTGAGCTGGAAACATGATGGGAGAACTGAGGAGCTGGAGATATGATGGGAATACTGGGGGGAACTGGACACATGATGGGAATACTTAAGGTGATTGGACACATTATTGTAATACTGGGGGAGCTGGACACATGATGAGAATACTGGGAGGGGAGCTGGACAAATTATGAGAATACTGGGGGGACGGGGGGCTGGACACATGAAATAAATATTGGAGGAGAGCTGGACACATAATAGGAATACTGGGGGAGCTGTACACATGAAAAAGATACTGGGGTGAGCTGGAAACATGAAATAAATACTGGGGGGAGCTGGACACATGGGACCAAATTCACACCTTCGGATGTATTGCATATGCGTACAGAGATTACCGATATTTGATACTGCGCATGCATAATCATTTTTTAACGTAATCTTCGTATCCTCTCATTGCGTGAATTGTGTGAATTGCGTATATGCGGTCCGTGATGTGGATAGTGAAGGAGCTGGATACATGATTGGAATACTGGGGGAGCTGGACACTTTATAAGAATACTGGGAGGGGAGCTGGACACATGATGGGAATACTGGGGGCAGCTGGACACATGATGGGAATACTGAGGGGGGAGCTGGACACATGAAATAAATACTGGGGGGGGCTGGACACATGATGGGAATACTGGGAAGACAGGAGACATGAAGCGCGATCTGGGGCTGATCTGGACACATGAAATAAATACTGTGGGGAGCTGGATACATGATGGGAATACTGGGGGGAGCTGAACACATGATGGGAATATTGGGGGAAGCTGGACACATGATTGGTTTACTGGGGGAACTGGACACAAGATTGGAATATTGGGGGAGCTAGACACATGATGAGAATACTGGGAGGAGAGCTGGAAATATGATGGGAATACTAAGGGGTGGAGCTGGACACATGATGGGATTACTGGAGAAGGGGCTGGACACAAGATGAGAATACTGGGGGGAGCTGGACACATGAAATAAATACTAAGGGGAGCTGGACACATTATGAGAATATTGGAGGGAGCTGGACACATGAAAGAAATACTGGCGGGAGCTGGACACATGATATGAATACTGGGGGAGCTGGACACATGATGGAAATACTTGGGGGAGGAGCTGGACAAATGATTGGAATACAGGGGGGAACTAGACACATGATGGGAATACTGGGGGGAAGCTGGACACATGAAATAAATACTGGGGGGAGCTGCACACATGAATACTGGGGGGGGGGGAGCTGGACACATGATGGGAATACTGGGAAGACAGGTGACTTGATGGGGATACTGGGGGGCTAGAGACATATTATGGTAAATACTGGGGGCTGGCCACTGGGGACATATGTTTGGAATACCGCGGAGCTGTAGACATATAATAGGGGTTACTGGAGGTCTGGAGACATATGATGGGGATACTGGGGGCTTGATACATATGATGGGGATATTAGCAGTCTGGAGACATGATGGGTGATACTGGGGTTCTGAAGACATATGATGGGAATACGGGGGGGAACTGGACACATGATGGGAATACTAAGGGGGAGCTGGACACATGATTGGAATGCTGGGGAGGAGCTGTACACATGATAGGAATACTGGGGGGAGCTGGACACATGAAATCAATACTGGAGGGAGCTGGGCACATGATGGGAATACTGTCACCCATTCATTAAAAAAAAGGCTGAATGCGTAAGTATTCTTAAAATGGACATCCGAAAAGGAACTTTCGGATGTCCCTTTTTCGGGAATTAGATTTTTCTTAGCAGGGAGTGTAACCGGAGCTAGACACGTGATATAAATGCTGGGGAGATTTGGACATACGATGGGAATACTGGGGGGAGCTGGACACATGATTGGAATATTGGGGGAGCTGGAAATACGATGAGAATACTAGGAGGGGAGCTGATCTCATTATGATCATTACCATGGGAAAGAATTTCATAAGACATGAGGGATGATCTGCTGTATCTGCTTTAGAGATGTGCAGGCTTGGGTTTCCAGAAACTGAGCCTTCCTGAACTTACCTGGTCCGAGTACCGAGCCGAGCAGGCTCGGTACTCTCCCGCTCAATCGAATGCGATGATGACGCAAAACATCATCGTCACGTCCTCGGCTCTCGTGGGTTTTGCCATTGCTCACATAGAGTAATGCCACAGCAGTGGAGGAAGGAGCGCGCAATGGTAAGTAAGGGGATTAAAGTAAAAAGGGAGAGAATACTGAGGAGCTGGAGACATGGGAGCTGCAGACATGATGGCAATACTGAGGGAAGCTGGAGACATGATGGAAATACTGGGGTGAGCTACAGACATGTTATGAATACTGGGAGAGCTGGACACATGATGGGAATACTGGGGGTGAGCTGGACACATGATGGGATTAATGGGGGGGGGGGCTGGACACATAATGGGAATACTGGGGAAGCTGGACACATGATGGGAATACTGGAGGGAGCTGGACACATGAAACAAATACTGGGGGGAGCTGGACACATGATGGGAATACTGGGGGGACCTGGACACATGATCTGAATACTAGGGGGGAAGCTGGACACATGAAATAAATACTGGGGGCAGCTGGACACATGATGGGAATACTCGGGGGAGCTGGAAACATGACGGGAATATTGGCGGGAGCTGGACTCATGTTTGGATTACTGGGGGAGCTGGACACAAGATTAGAATATTGGGGGAGCTGGACACATGATGAGAATACAGGGAGGGGAGCTGGACATATGATGGGAATACTGGGGGGGGAGCTGGACACATGATGGGAATACTGGGGGGAGCTGGACACACGGGACCGGATTCACACCTTCAGACGTATTGCATATGCATCCGGAGATTACCCATATTTTATACTGCGCATGTATAGTCATGTTTTTTACGTAATCTACGTATCTTCTCATTGCGTAGATTGCGTATACGCAATCCATGATATGGATAGTGACGGAGCTGGACACATGATTGTAATACTGGAGAAGCTTTACACATTATAAGAATACTGGGAGGGGAGCTGCACACATGATGGGAATACAGGGGGGGGGAGCTGGACATATGAAATAAATACTGGGTGGAGCTGGACACATGAAGGGAATACTGGGAGGAGCTGGACACATGATGGGAATATTGGCGGGAGCTGGATTCATGATTGGATTACTGGGGAAGATGGACACAAGATTCGAATATTGGAGGAGCTGGACACATGATGAGAATACTGGGAGGGGAGCTGAACATATGATGGGAATACTAAAGGGGGAGCTGGACACATGATGGGAATACTGGGGGTGAGCTGGACACATGATGGGATTACTAAGGGGGGGCTGGACACATGATGGTAAAATTGGGGGGAGCTGGACACATGATGGGAGAATTGGGGGGAACTGGACACAAGAAATAAATACTGAGGGTAGCTGGAAGCATGATGGGCATACTGGAGGGAGCTGGACACATGAAGGAAATACTGGGGAAAACTAGGCACATAATATAAATACTGGGGGGAGCTGGACATATGATGGGAATACTGGGGGGAGCTGGACACATGATTGGAATATTGGGGGAGCTGGACACATGATGAGAATACTAGGAGGGGAGCTGGAAATACGATGGGAATACTGAGGGTGGGAGCTGGACACATGATAGGAATACTGGGGGGGAGCTGGACACATGAAATAAATACTGGGGGGAGCTCGACACATGATGGGAATACTGGAGGGAGCTGGACACATGAAAGAAATACTGGTGGGAGCTGGACACATGATGGGAATACTGGAGGGAGCTGGACACATGAAAGAAATAATGGTGGGATCTGGACACATGATATGAATACTGGGGGGAGCTGGACACATGATGGGAATACTTGGGGGAGAAGCTGGACACATGATTGGAATACAGGAGGGAACTAGACACATGATGGGAATACTGGGGGTAAGCTTGACACTTGAAATAAATACTGGGGGGAGCTGGACACATAATGGGAATAATGGAGGAGCTGGACACTTGATGGGAATACTGGGGGGGTGGATCTGGGGGATATTGGTGGGAGCTGGACTCATGATTGGATTACTGGGGGATCTGGACACAAGATTGGAATATTGGGGGAGCTAGACACATGATGATAATAATGGAAGGGGAGCTGGACATATGATGATAATACTGGGTGTGAGATGGACACATGATGGGATTACTGGGGGGGGGGCTGGACACATGATGGGAATACTGGGGGAGCTGGACACATAATGGGAATACTGGAGGGGAGCTGGACACATTAAATAAATACTGAGGGGAGCTGGAAAGATGATGGGCATACTGGAGACAGCTAGACACATGAAGGAAATACTGGGGGGAGCTGCACGCATGATATAAATACTGAAGGGAATTGGACACATGATGGGAATACTGGGTGGAGCTGGAAAAATGATGGGAATACTGGGGGGAGCTGGACATGTGATTGGAATACTGGGGGAGCAGGACACATGATGAGAATACTGGGAGGGGAGCTGAACACATGAAATAAATACTGGAGGGAACTGGGCACATGATGGGAATACTGGGCGGGGAGAGCTGGCATAACGGCATACTCACCCATTCGTTAAAACAAGGCTGAATGCGTATTAGAAAAAGGGACATCCGAAAAGGAACTTTAAGGCCGGAGTTTTCCACTATGATGTACTGCGCATGTGCAGTAATTCTGAAACGTAATCTACGTTGCATGTTGCAATGTAGATTGCGTATACGCGAACTTAAAGACCACATATACACAATCTACATTGCAACATTAAACGTAGATTACGTTTCAGAATTACTGCGCATGCGCAGTACATCATAGCGGAAAACTCCGGCCTTATATGCAATGAGGCCAGAGTTCTGAATACGGTCCGCTGAGGGGGCAGCTGGACACATGATGGGAATACTGGTGGGGTAACTGGACACATAAAATAAATACTGGGGGTAGCTGGACACATGATGGGAATACTGGGGGAGCTGGACACATGATGGGAATGTTGGTGGGAGCTTGACTCATGATTGGTTTACTGGGGGAGCTGGAGACAAGATTGGAATATTGGGGGAGCTGGACACATGGGGGTAGATCCAGAACTACGTTTGCAATATGCTTCCTCGCGTAGCGTATTTACACGTGCGTACCTTCTATAAACTCCCCTTGTCACACCCCTTGAATGTACGTGTTTTGACCAAGATACGCTTTCCAAACCTTACCCTAACTTTTGGCAACATAACCGATATGATCCGTTCACGTACGTATGGGCAACACGTATTTACGCAGCTAAGCACGCCCATACTGTACACTTTAAATAGAAACCCCTGCCTACATAACGTATTTCAGACGTATTTTGGACTCACGTAAAATTGGCACGCCCACACGTAAGTATTTACGTGACACATACATGAATGGCCCATACGTTCACATTTACGCTACGTTACGGAGCGTATTTTCTATGGTGCGCATTAGCAGTACTTACTAAAAGGCGATTTTACGTCTCCACCTCGCGTAAATTTGCTCACAAGCGTTGTTCTGGATCTGGCCCATGATGAGTATACTGGGAGGGGAGCTGGACATATGATGGGAATACTGGGGTGGGAGCTGGACACATGATGAAAATACTGGGGGGAGCTGGACACATGGGACCAGATTCACACCTTCGGACGTATTGCATATGCGTCCGGAGATTACCGATATTTGATACTGCGCATGTGTAGTCATTTTTTTTACGTAATCTACGTATCTTCTCATTGCATAGATTGCGTATATGCGGTCCATAATGTGGATAGTGAGAGAGCTGGACACATTATTTTGAATACTGGAGGAGCTGTACACGTTATGAGAATACTGGGAGGGGAGCTGGACACATGATCGGAATACTTGTGAGGGGGAGCTGGACACATGACATAAATACTGGGGGGGGCTGGTCACATGATGGGAATACTGGGGGATGGGACTCCTGCGGGAAGCTGGACACATCATGGGAATATTGGCGGGAGCTTGATTCATGATTGGAATACTGGGGGAGCTGCACACAAGATTGGAATATTGGAGGAGCTGGACACATGATGAGAATACTGTTAGGGGAGCTGGACATATGATGGGAATACTGAAGGGGGAGCTGTACACATGATGGGAATACTGGGGGGAGCTGGACACATGATGGGAGTATTGGGGGGGAGCTGGACACATGAAATAAATACCGAGGGTAGCTGGACGCATGATGGGTATACTGGAGGGAGCTGGACACATGAAGGAAATACTGGGGGAAACTAGGCACATAATATAAATACTGGGGGGAGCTGGACATATGTTGGGAATACTGGGGGGGAGCTGGACACATGATTGGAATATTGGGGGAGCTGGACACATGGTGAGAATACTAGGAGGGGAGCTGGACACAAGATGGGAATACTGGGGGTGAGCTGGACACATGATGGGATTACTGCAGGGGGGCTGGACACATGATGGGAATACTGGGGGGAGCTGGACACATGAAATAAATACCGAAGGGAGCTGAACACATGATGGGCATACTGGAAGGAGCTGGACACATGAAGGAAATACTGGGGGAACTGGGCACATGATTCAAATACTGGGGGGAGCTGTACACATGATGGGAATACAGGGGAATTATCATCCAGTGCTGTTTTGTTTTTAATTCATACCCATTTAAAAAAAATTCAGTATACTTATGAAATACAGTCTATTTACAGGCTAGGTTTACACAATTCATAACATTTATTATTTCCTCTGTAAGAATTTAATTAATTGTTATTTTAAAGTATTTTATTATTTTTTATACAGCTGTTTAATAAATGTATTGTATTTTAAGTAATGTGTTCGAACTGATTGTCCTATTTTAGCGCTGATTGGTACCTATCTTCTAGTTGCATGTTATATGTATATGTAAAATTTCTTTGGTATAACTGATTCAAAAAAACACACAAGGCTGCACTTCAATTCAATTATATGAAATGTGTGCAAGTGTATATAGAAATGAATAGGTGCAGCCAAGGACCAAAGTGACCACTGTGTAACTACAAGGAACAAAAGACAGGTCTTCATACAAACATTATATAACACTATGGGGTAGACCCAGAACTCCGCTTGCAATACGTTTCCTCGCGTAGCATATTACGCGCGCATACTTTCTATACACTCCCTTAGGCACACCTCTTGAATGTACGTATTTTGTCTGAGTTCCGCTTTCCAAACCCTACCTTAACTTTTGCCCATGTAACCGATGTCATCCGCACGCGTACGGATGTGCAACATGTATTTACGCTGCTAAGCACGCCCATACTGTACACTTTAAATACAACCCCCCGCCTATATAGCGTATTTCAGACGTATTTTTGACTCACGTAGAATTGGCACGCCCACACGTACGGATTTACGCGATAAATGCGTGAATGGTCCATATGTTCACATTTACGCTATGTTACGGAGCGTATTTTCTATTGTGCGCATGCGCAGTACTTACCAAAACATGATATTATGTGTCCGCCACTCTAAATTCGCTCACAAGCGTTGTTTTGGATCTGCCCCTATGTGTCAGCACATACATTAAAAGGAGGTTTAGTTCACAATATATTTGCTATATTAGGTTAAGTTCACCTGCCCAGCATACCCTTGCCGTCTGATCATGCATGGGCAGAAGCTGTGGCTTTTACAGCCACAGCCTCTGGCAGTTTCCTATGCATTTAAATGGGTTTTTAATACTTGCATGAGCTGCTCAAATTGAAGAAAAAGAAAGTTGAATCTATCCTATACACTGCTTTTTCTTCCCCTGTATCTATCCTATATACCCCTTTTTCCCCCCTGTATCTAGTCAATAACTCCCTTTTCTCCCTCTGTATGTATCCTAAACACTCCCTTTTCTCCCCCTGTATCTATCTTATACACTCCATTTTCTCCCCCTGTGTCTTTCCTATACACTCCCTTTCTTCCCCTGTATCTATTCAATACACTCCCTTTTCTCCCCCTGCATCTATCCTATATACTCCCTTTTCTCCCCCCCTGTATCTATCCTATACATTCCCTTTCTCTCCCTGTATCTATCATATACACTCCCTTTTCTTCCCCTGTATCTATCCTATACACTCCCTTTTCTCTCCCTGTATCTATCAAATACACTTCCTTTTCTTCCCCTACTCCCCTACTTCCCCGTCCCTATTTCGAATGAGAGCCCTTTCAGAATTTCTTTTTTGAAGAATGAGTGAGTATGCGATTAGCATACTCACCCATTCATTTTCGGAAGCGCCTCCACCTGGGATTTAGGGTTAGGCTGTGGGGCGGGGGGGAAATTTAGGGTTAGGCTGCAGGGGGGGATTGGGAGACTTAGGGTTAGGCTGTGGGGGTAGGGTTAGGCTGCGGGGGGAGACTTAGGGTTTGGATTAGGGAGCGGGTTGGGGGAAACAGTTATCAGAGCACCGTGTTCGGTGCTCCGGGGATCAATTGCTATGCCTCATTGAGGCATAAGCAATCCATATCCCAGTGGAAGTGAATGGCCCACACCTGTATCTATCCTATACACTCCCTTTCTCCCCCTGTATCTATCCTATACAGTCCCTTTTTTTCCCCTGTATCTCTCCAATATACTTCCTTCAGTGGCATAACTAACGTGGGTTTTGTAGGGCTTGTGCCTTGGGCGCCGATGATGCCCAACTGATGGGGGCAGCATCAGTGCCATCAGGGCATAAGTCCTACAATATTCACTCTTAGCCACCCGCCTGTCCTGTCCTGTGCTGTCACCGCCACTACTGAAGCCAGAGGCGCCCGGCTGAAGTGTAGATTTCTTCAGTGTGACGCTTACGCGACCTCAGGTCACGTCAGTGTCATCCAAGCAGAGAGGGAGCACCGCCGAGGAGTACAGCAGGATAAAGAAGGTAAGGTATGTAAAGGAGGGGGGATTATTGGGAGATATGAGGGGGATTATTTGGAAACATGTGACATGAGGGGGATATTGGGTGGCTGGGGAGATTTGAGGGGTATTATTAGGAGAATTGGGAGACATGAGGGGGATTATTGGTAGGCTAAAGAGACATAAGGGGGATTATTGGAGGATGAGTAGACAAGAAGGGGATTATTGGGAGACTAAAGAGACATGAGGGGGCTAATTGGAAGATAGGAAGACATGAGGGGAATTATTGGAAGATGGGGAGATATGATGGGGAATATTGGGAGGCTGAAGAAACATGAGGAGGATTATAGGGAGGCTGAAGAGACATGAGGGGGATTACTGGGAAGCTGAAAAGACATTAGGGGGATTATTGGGAGGCTGGGGAGACATGAGAGGGATTATTGGGAGGCTAAAGAGATATGAGGGAGATTATTGGGAGGCTGAAGAGACATGAGGGGAATTATTGGGAGGCGGAAGAGACATGACAGGGATTATTGGGAGGCTGGGGAGACATGAGAGGTATAATTGGGAGGCTGGAGAGACCTGAGGGGGCTATTGGGTGTCTGTTGAGACATGAGGGGGCAATTGGGTGGCTGGAGAGACATGAGGGGGTTATTGGGTGGCTGGGGAGATTTTAGGGGGATTATTAGGAGAATTGGGAGACATGAGGGGGTTATTTGGAGTCTGAACAGACATGAGGGGGTTATTGGGAGGCTGTGGAGATTTGAGGGGGATTATTGGGAGGCTGGGTAGACATGAGGGGGATTATTGGTAGGCTAAAGAGACATAAGGGGTATTATTGGAGGATGAGTAGACAAGAAGGGGATAATTGGGAGACTAAAGAGACATGAGGGGGCTAATTGGAAGATGGGAAGACATGAGGGGAATTATTGGAAGATGGGGAGATATGATGGGGATTATTGGGAGGCTGAAGAAACATGAGGAGGATTATTGGGAGGCTGAATAGACATGAGGGGGATTACTGGGAGGCTGAAAAGACATTAGAGGGATTATTGGGAGGCTGGGGAGACATGAGAGGGATTATTGGGAGGCTAAAGAGATATGAGGGAGATTATTGGGAGGCTGAAGAGACATTAGGGGGATTAGCGGGAGGTTTAACAGACATGAGGGGATTATTGGAAGATGGAGAGACATAATGGGGATTTTTGGAAGATGGAGAGACATGATGGGGATTATTGGAAGCTGGGGAGACATGAGGGGAATTACTGGAAACTGGGGAGACATGAGAAGGATTATCGGAAGCTGGGAAGACATGAGGGGGTTATTAGAATGGAGCATGTATTGAAAGGCCTGGGTGACGACTTCTATGGACACATCATGGCTCTTGTGTACCAGGTGTTAATTTGGGTTGCCACGATTGCTGATGCCGTTGATGGGCTTCTGACCGTCAGCTGTGATGCGGACAGGTTAGAACGCATGCTGACTTAATTGGCAACAGAATTGTAGGTATTAACTTTTTAACCCTGCGTTTCCTTTGTATTGTGGTTACAAATATGACACAAGGAGGTCATTGGGGTAGATCCAGAACTACGTGTGTGCGTACGTATTTTCGCGGAGCGTATTTTCGTACATGTAAGTTTGCTACACTCCCCCTGGCACACCCCTTGCACGGACGTATTTTTTCAAAATACGCTAACCAAAACCTACCTTAACGTAACAACATACGTCCGCGAATGGACGTACTGACTACGTGAACGTATGCAGCTTAGCACACCCATACTGTACACTTTAAATACCACCCCCCGCCTACTTCACGTAAAACGCATGTATTGTTGAGTAACGCAAATTTGGCACGCCCACACGTAAGTATTTACGTGAGAAATACATGAATGACCCATACGTCCAAATTTACACTACGTGAATGTGCGTATTTTCTATGGTGCGCAGTGCGTTCTAAACGTCCCCGCCACGCGTAAATTCGCGGAAAAGCATAGTTCTGGATCAGGCCCATTGTGGTTAAAAGAATGTTGAATTTGTTGTATAGTGGTCACAAGGATGCAATCTGCATTGTATTACGTTCTCTCTGTATGGTATAGTGGTCAATAGGTTAATGTCTCTATGGTATGGTCATTATTAAAATATAGATAGCGGTCTCTAGGATTTAGTCTGTATTATATAGTAGAGATTAGGATTTGTTTTCTTTTATTGTGGTTGTGGTTTCTTCTATTGTGAAGTTAAATGTTATATTGTTAAACATGGGTATAAATTTATAGTTTACAGGGGGGCGTTGAATGCCCTAGCACCCGTCTCAGTGCTTCCATCCACCAGTAGGATGGAACCAACATAACAAAATAAAGTTACGTGAGAGGCAGCATCTGGGGCATTTGATGCTTATCTTCCAGTTGTGTGGCACCAGCGAGGAGCTCTGCAGTGGTAATGGATATCTGAATTAGGTCCAGTATTATTGCAAAATATCACGCTATCCCCACCTGCCTTCTTTTTAATACCAGCTGACTGGCAAAATTTTCTGGTGAGAAATTTTTCACTAAAAGTTATTCATTTACAATTTCCATTCCATTTTGTAGACATTGAGGGCCACATTTACTTTGCTAAAATCGACCAAAGTCCCGTGACTTTGCCTGCGATTATGCCATCGTCGCATTCACTGAAGGCAAAGTCCCAGGACTTTATCCTTTAGCAAAATCGACACAGCAAACATCACAGACAAAAAATTATCCAGATGTTTGCCATGTCAAACATAGACCAGATCGGATTCACTAAAGTCAATTTTACTAAATTGCCTCTAGTTCGATCTGTAAGCGCTGAAAAAAAAACACCTCCTGTGTGTGTTGCTTTCATAGAAAGTGACACACACTTTAGCTGAAAAACACATCAATAACTTTGTCATGTGTTTTTCTTAATGTAAAAATGGTGTGCTGCATCATTCTATCCCTTATCATGCAGATGCATATAGTACTTTAAGGCACAGCATTGCCATGTGTTTGTGGCCATGCTAAGCCTTATAGTACTATAAGCGTCAGCCTGATAAGTTTAAAATGATGCTGTGTAACGTGTAATGTTAAAAAAAAAACAACCACAATAAGCATACCTAATGTACATGACTAAACAATACATTTCTAAACATTAAAACAATGTAACTAATGTGTCCCTGTGTGTTTTATTAAACTATAATGGTGGCCACCGTGTATTAACTAAACCTAAGGATAATGTTTAGTGTAAATGTGTGCAGAAAATATAGTGATGTATCGACTCACCGTTTTGCAGTCATCTGTCTTGGGATGACTTGCAAGTAGTTCATGACGTGTTGCAAGCTGTTCTGGAAATTTCTCCTGTTGCTTGAAGTTCTGGTCCTTTTGATTGAAGCTTTTGTTCCGCTGCTAGAAGATGGTCCTCTGTCTCTTCTGGCTCTTGACACGTCGTCATCCTGCTTCCTGTTCTGGGGTGCCGCTGCTAATGACCATTTGGCCACTAGAGGTCCCCCCTTTATACTGACTATGACGTCAAAGACACTAGAGGCCTCTAGTGTCTCTGACGTCATAGTCAGTATAAAAGGGGGACCTCTAGTGATGCGTCCCAGATTTTCTGCAATGTTACCAAACATACATATGCCTAATCCGTGCACGTGGGTTGGGAAAGACATGGAGAAAGTGGGCGTCGGCAGGCAGAATCGCACTGATCTGCGTTCGTACAGGCACAGATTTGTTTAAAGAATTTAAGGTAGGGTTCTGGACACGTAAGTATCCAGAACTCTACACATGAGAGGGGAGTGATTTTCCCATTTAATGTTCTGCAGATTATTGTATTAGTAAACTAACATTAATTTATTTCAGAAAGGTATATTCCTTTTTTGTTCTTTAAATTAAACAAGAAAACAAAATCTAACTCATCCTCACAAAATAATTTAACAGTAAAAGCTTGAAGTTAAACCACTTTTCTCTTCCTGGGATAGCCTGCTGCCTTTCCTCATTGCTATGGAGAATCTCACAGAAGAGGCGCTCTTCACACTGTGAGATAGAGATCTGTCTGTCAGAAAGGCTGTGCGCAATGTAGTGACCTCATCATGGTGTGTGTGTGTGTGTGTGTGTGTGTATGTAATGTTTGTGACAGATTCATCCAGAGAATCCTTTCACAGTGCCTCTGGGGAGAGTGCCCACGTTTGAAGCAGCACATTGCTCTTAAGCAAGCAGCCCCATAGTGCCGACCACTTTCATATATGTGAGGGGCCCCCTGTGCCTATGCCTAGGGCCGCCTCTGGCTGTGTTCGATGTTGAATTCAGGTCACCACACATGGAACGAGCCCCCACACCATGCATATGAGATAAGACCTTATGTACGATGCCCGCACGAGTATTAAAAGCAGATTAATAATATTAATACGATATCTAGTACAACTTTATATGCAATGCTTAACTATATAGGCTATAAAAGAATGTATTTATTCTAATCAAAATGGCAACCACTTATATGGCGTCTTTACATATGTTAAAATCACTTTGGCTATAATATCATCTTTGGTACTGTCCCAAGGCAGAAAAAGAGATTTCCCTCCCTGGGGGTATACGGATTCACACATTTCACACACATTCACAAACACACTAATATACACACACTAATGCAATAGATTGTAACTGGTCAACATAGCTACACCAGATACCAGGCTTCTAGCATTTCAGCTCCTGTCAGGGCTGTGAGACCCTAGGTTACCATCACAGTAAAGCCACTACGAAGGTCCACTCAATAATAACTAGAGCAACTCAACAAATTTGGGAAATCATCACCTGTCACATGACAGACGTTATCTACATACTCTTATCTATTGGGTGGCCAAGGCCAAGAACCTTATATGGGGCATAAGAAAATGTAGAATCCAGAATTAAGCAGATGTCTAGGGAATCATGGGGTACTAGAGTGTGATACTCCTTAAAGTTTTACCTTGGAAGTCATGTTATTAAAAAAAAACTTGTGTTTGTCTGTTGCTGAAAAAATAATATATATATAAAATAGTCATCTGAGTGGTCTAGGGATCTAAGTGGTAAAACCATTCTCTCACCATTGGTGAGAAAAGTGATCTCCAGTGATTTGTAATTAGAGCTTTTGCTGTGTTTTGCTGGGAGGGAGAGGAAACAATTTTCAGGTGTCAGGGGACCCTTAGACCAATGATTTTGTGGTACAGCATGCGGACAGCCTGCCAGAAGTGGAACTTTTATTATTTTTCATGTATTATAGACTGCCTGTCTTGCTAATTTCAGTGTCAATTTAAAACATTTTTACATTTATTAATTAGAGTAATCTTGATCAATTGTTACTTACCTTCATTATCATTAGATTAACATTTAGCCTATAATAAAGAGCAATTTTTGCCATAAGATCATAATTACAGAACTACTATTCAAACATACAAAATAAATGTTTTGAAAACTTACAATTTAAATGAATGATTTATTTTTATTAGACAAATATTTTATCTCTTTTAGCATATTGATTATGAAAAAGAAGTTAAACTTGCACTAATACTGGAAGGATATCATGGTTTTCTGTATGTTAATATTTGTTTTTTGAATAAACTAGTGCAGTTAAAGTGTAAGAGTTCTTATATAGGATCACATGGAAGTGATTTTCTGCTCCTCATTTTCTATCCACGTAGCCTTGTTTTTCTCTTCTATTGTTTCTTTAACTTCCTTTATTCCTTCTTCATCAAATCCATCATTATCATAGACGTTCATGGTAACCCTACAAGTGGTATATGACATACATAATTATATATTTTGAAAAAAATGGGGCTTATACAAAATCTACATATTTGTCTAATTTTATCTATCTATCTATCTATCTATCTATCTATCTATCTATCTATCTATCTATCTATCTATCTCTTAGGATTACCAAGCTTGACTGAAACTTCTGCTGTGACTACTATAAAAGATGTCTTTTTAGCCATACAAAAGCAGTACTTAATACAAGGGTAAGCATTATTTATATCTCAGAGCACTGTAGAAATAATAACAGCTTTTCTGTGGATTTATATACTATATTTATGTTATTTACCTACTTTGCTCTATAAATGTTCCCTGTGGAATAAAGGACTTTATTGTGCGGCATATAGAGTCCATATATTTTGGATAATTTGAGCACAATATAGAGGAATAAAGAGTCTTATTACAAGACAAATAGGGCCCAATTCAGAGGTGAGTGTATGCCAGCTGACATTATTTAGCGCAAGTCGAGCTGCAGCGGCTTGATTGATACATTAGGGCAAGTGCTATAAATCACACAATGGATCAGCCAGCTTGCATGGTAAAAGTGCTCAGTGCTCTATAGGATCCAGTCACACAGCAGTGTTAGCAGCAGAACTGAGGGGTATTTTAGTATAGAGTGAAGTGAACAAGTTTGTGTTAATCCTGAAAGGAGAGCCATATAGTAGTTGTAAATAGTGTAGACAAATGTTAAGTAGGTTGAGGAATTTGATATGCTTGCCTGAAGAGGTGAGTTTTAAGCAGGGTTGCCGGGAGACTCCCAAGATTTGGGCAGGTCTCCCGGTATCTCGAGAGAGCCGGAAAATCTCCCGCAAGCGCCACCAGCCAGCAATTACTTCTGTAATTCCTAGCGTTACAAGGGATGTGCGGGGCTTGATGATGTAATCAAGCCCCGTCCATCCCCTGAAACGCTAGAAAATACAGGAGTGATTGGCAAGGGACGGGGTTTAATGACGCGATTTGCAAAAATGTGAGAAATTAATGGCTTCCCTCTGGGATCTCCTGGAGGGAAGCTCTAAAAAGTCGGCAACCCTGGTTTTAAGGGAGCGCTTGAAAGTTCAGAGAGTAGAGGATAGTCTTAGTGGGCGATGAAGGTTATTCCAGAGAGTGAATGCAGCCCAGTAGAAGTCATGATGCCGGGAACCTGAGCAATTGTTTAATGTTGGGGAGAGCTGTAGGTCCTGTGAAGATCTGAGAGAGCAATCTGGGCTGTGACTTGAGATGAGTAAGGAAATGTATGCAGGTGCAATTTTTTTGATGACTTTGTAGGTTAGCAAAAGGATCTTGTATTTCATTCTGTAAAATACAGGTAATCAATTTAGAGACTGACAGAGTGAAAAGAGCATTTAGCAAGGAAATTCAGTCTAGCTGCTGCATGCAATATAGACTGTAGGGGGGTAATTTTATAATGTGGGAGTCCAATAAGGAGAGCATTGCAATAATCAATGCAGGAGATGATTAGTGCATGAATGAGAGTTTCTGCAGTGTCTTGTGTGAGATATTTGCATATTCTGGAATTGCTTTTAGATGTATGTAAACAGGATTTAGAGACAGATTGTATGTGCGGAACAAAGAACAATTCAAAGTCAAGGGTAACACCTAAGCATTGAGCTTTATAAGTTGGAAATATTTCAGTGTTGTTGACAGAGATAGAAAGGCCAGGTGGGTAGCTTTTATTAACAGGTGGAAATATTAAAGCGCTACGTAATCTGTGGGCGCTATATAAAAAACCTGTTAATAAATAATAAAGAAAGAAAGAAAGAAATAATAATTATTAGTTCAGTTTTAGATAGATTAAGTTTGAGATGATGGGAGGACATCCAAGAAGGTCTAACCTGCCTGAATTGCATAGCCTGGATTTCTAAGCATTGGTTTTCAAAGCATATTGGAGTTGTAACTGGAGTTCATCACAATATCATCACTATTTGCTTTTTTTTTCCACAGGTAACCTCAACTGAGTGGGCCTAGTTTAACAAAGCCTCTGTGCAATTGTAAAGTATTGTCTTTCTTTTGTATTTATATTTTAATACTTTAGTGGTTTTGGTTTCTGTGCATTAGGTGAAGCTTGTTGCATATTATATTTATTATTGCTGTTTGGTTAAATTTTTCTGGGTAAGGTTTAAAAGGTAGTTTTTTGTTTTTTTATCCTTGTAGTTAATTAGCCAGCTGTGGTAATTGCTTGGGCTGTGGTAATTGATTAGGTCATTGGGTATTATATAAAGGTGGTTTAGTTTGAACCTGCCAAGGTCTAACCTGCATTAATTGCATAGCCTGGATTTCTAAGCATTGGTTTTCAAAGCATATTGGAGTTGTAACTGGAGTTTGAACTGGATTTGGACAGGATTTGGGCCCATTTTAAAGTAGTTGTGTGATTTGTTGGTAAAGCAAAGTTTGCTGATTTTTTTTCCATCAAAAAAACCTAGGATGTCTGCTCTGGTGCATTGCAGTGGGTGTGATGCTTTTGTTTTGCGTGAGACATTTTGGAAACTCAGGTGTTGTCCAATCTGTCAGAGGATGTCTTTTTTGCTTGATGAGATAGCTAGGATGCAAGGTGAGATAGGCAGGTTTTCTGCATTTTTGATGCCACCATTGCCTCAGAGAGTTCCCAGGAAATGTACTGGGATGACTACGGTGAGGAATGCATGCAGGAAGGTTCCAGTTGTGCAAGGACACATTGCACAGCCTCTGCCCTTGCATAACTCCTATGCAGCACTTGGAGGCCTGGAGTGCACTTCAACAGGTAATGTAGCGCATGAGGTGTTGAGGGAACCGGATGGTGAGAAAGGGGAATCCCTGAGAAGGAC
>WWET01008231.1:1103-11279 GCA_011038615.1 Limnodynastes dumerilii | reverse complement strand
CTATCTCGGCGACTTCTATGGGTGAATTCAAGAGGGACTGACCTGCAGCAGACAACTGGGGCAAGACAATGGTGTCTAGAAACTCACCAAGTTCTGCAGAGTTATAGGTGACTCTAGAAGCATACACAGATCGATAGTGGTCTATAAACACCTGCGTAATATCAGGGACAGTTCTACGCAGCTGAGCCCCAGTGTCTTTTATTTCGGTAATTATCGTGGTAGGATGCGCCTCCCTAGATAAATACGCCAAATAACTAGCACACCTGTCCGATTGTCCATACCAGACATGGTAAGAAAACAAAAGCTTCCTTTTTGACTTTGCCAAAAGAAAGTCAGAATATGCCTGCTGCAACCATACCAGTCTATCCGCCGACGCACGGGAGGCAAGATACGCTGCTTCTAAACCCTGGCATTTTTCCTGAAGGTCCTGTTCCTGCTGCCTGGAGTCCCTCTTAAATTTGGTGATGCGGGCAATAAAAGGACCACTAAGATAGGCCTTAAAAGCATCCCAGACTATATACGGGGAACTATGGTCTTGGTTGATATCAAAATAATTGCCCCAGTCTACAGACGGATCGGGCTCCCCACCCAGCAAGGACAGCCAAAATGGATTAAGCTTCCAATATGCCGCCCCCTTCGGAGAATTAATATTCCATGAGATTTTAAGTGGGGCATGATCCGAAATCCCCCTGGGCAAGTACTGCACATCAACCACAGACATCAAATGGTTACGTGTTACCAGTTCCAGATCAAATCTGGAAAATGAGTTATATGATGAGGAGAAGCAGGAGAACTGAACAGTATCAGGGTTCCGATAACGCCACACATCTAGCAATCCCAATTCCCTTAGCATATCAGCAAACCTGGGTGAAGAGTATCCCTGGATAGAGCCACTTTCCCTCCATCTATCGAGCACAGGATCTAAAATCATATTGAAATCGCCTATACAGATTAGTGGAACAGAGGACGATAAGGAGACAAATTCAATTAGGTACTTAAGATTTTCCGGTGAAAAGGGAGGTGGTATATAAACAGCCGCTATAATCAAGGGCACTGCTGAAAACGATGCGGACATAAAAATATATCTACCCTGGGAGTCTGTTTTAATTCTGTCCAGCCTGAATGCCACCCGCTTATGCACAAGAACAGAGACCCCTCTAGAGTGCGTAGTAAATGAGGAATGGAAGGCCTGGCCCATCCACCGACGTTTAAGAGATAGGACTTTATTCCCTGAAAGGTGGGTTTCCAACAAACACGTGACATCTGCCCCGTACTTCCTAACCTGTTGCAACACCAAAGACCTTTTAACCTGGTCATTCAGCCCCCGAATATTCCAACTTAGTATTGATAAGGGAGAAGAATTTATAGAGCTATTCAACACCATTCTGTAAGAGGAAGAATATATAGTCAGTAATATCAAGGACCCTATCAGTTACCAATGGCAGGATATTAGCCACAGCTACACCACTCCAGGACAACAGACTCTCAAGAGGCAAACACTCCAATGAAATAAACATCACTGCATTTGACTTTTTAGCCCACACCAATGAAGTATTTGGAGTAAATTACCATATGTGGCATAGATGAGGACCAATTTCATGCATCCTCAACCTGCCGGCGACCTGGCCTGTACTGGTCTAGCCAACTAGCTGCATCTCTTGGAGTTTCGTAGAAGTGGGCCTGGCCCTCGGCTACCACCCTCAATCTGGAAGGGTAGAGCATAGCATAAGGGAGCTGAAGGTCTCTCAGGCGCCACTTCACTTGCAAGAATTGGGCCCTGGAATGCTGGATGTCAGCCGCAAAATCCGGGTACACAGATATCCTCTGATTATTGAAGAGCAAAGGACACTTAAGTCGAGCCAGACGGAGGATGGAATCTCGATTACTAAAGTTGGGGATTCTTGCGATGAAGGTGCGCAGAGGTGCACCAGGCGGAGGACTCTGTCCCGGCATCCTATGTGCCCTCTCCACCACGAACTGAGAAGAAAACTGCTTTCTGCCGAATGACTGTATCAACCAGGATTCAAGAAAGGCTTCGGGCTGTGAACCCTCCGATTTTTCCGGGAAACCGAGGAAACGTACATTATTTCTCCGTAGACGTCCTTCCATGTCGGTGATCTTAGCACGTAGAGAGGACATCTGCGATTGTACATTTGACATCTGTGTCTTGAGGGGAGCAACAGAATCTTCCAGGGTGGGGACTCTAGCCTCAACTTCCCCCACTCTCTCACAAATTTTTTGTACATCCTGCCGAAGAACCGAGGTGTCTGTTTTTACCTCTCCTATTTGTGCAGACAAGCGAGACTCTGATTCGGTAATTGCATTCAGTAACTGCGCCATATCAATGTCAGAGTGCTCTGAGGAAGCTTTATCCCACAATGGGGGTTCGCTGACTGGTGAGGGGAGAGAGGGGGCTTTTGCTCCTTGATGGGCAAACTGTTTAAGCTTCATAGCAGCCACGGATTGGGAGTGTTGAGAAGTGAAGTCAATTCCTGCCGTAGGATAAGTAAGCAGGATCTTAGTACGGAGCTCCCGTCGCGTGCGACCTACTCCATTGCCACTCCGGCCACGTCCCCAGTATAAAAGATTGTTAATGATATTTCATATCAGAGCAATAATTAGAAAAGACGAATACTCGTTTAAGGGACGTTTCCCAACTTGGTTGAACGAATCAGTCATCCTTATTGCCTGTACAGTTCATACTATCCTCTATACTGCCTTCAGAGAAGATATTGATATCTAATGAATCTTATTTTATTACTCTGTTTCATGTTTTTGTGAATGTCATCGAGTCTGATTTTAAATATTAATGAAGTCACATGCGCCACCTTTCTTTAATTGTGACTTCTGGTTATTGAGTTTTACCAGTTTTCCCACTGAGAGAGTTTCCTACACTGTGTTTGTATGAGGTGCAGTCAAGTTCTAAAGGTCTCCTTTTCTGTTTCCTGAAAGACACATACACCATGAAGTTGAAACTGCACACATGTTTTACAACATTGAGAGTGTCTTTCAGCATTAGGAAAAGTAAAACAAAATGTTTGGAGCAAGATCAAGTGAGTGGGGAGCTTATAGAATCACTTCAAAGTAGGTTGCAATGAAGAAACTGCTTCAGAAGGGCTGCCCAGTGATCAGGAGCATTGTCGTGATGGAAAAGCACTGGCATAGACTTTTGCGGCTGTTTTTTCTACAGTGCTGGAACGAATGTCTTCTTCAAAACTTCTTGGTAGGACACAGCTATCACAGTCATACCGTGGGGGATGCAGTGGATGAGAATGACTTCCTCACTGTCACAAAACATGGCCACCAACATTTTCTCAGCATTGGCAGTATTCCATATATATTTTTGGCTGAGGTGAATTACTGTGCTTCCATTGCACCAACTGCTATTTTGTTTCAGGATTTAAAAACAGCATCCATGTCTCCTCCGTTGTGACAATTGATGAAAGAAAAGCGCTATTCGTTATGTCATGATGTCTCAAAATCACCCGACTCATATGCATGTGCGCAGCCTTGTGCCCTTTATTCAGCATTCCTGGCACCCATCTAGAGGAAAATTTCCGCATTTTCAAGTCTTAACGCAGGATGGTATGCACAGAACCTGCAGAAATGCTGAGTTTGGAAGAAATCTCTGCTATCTCTGCTATGCAATTGGCAGTTTTGCATAACCACTTCTTCCACTCGTGAACATGTTGCCGAAACAGCTGAAGTGTGGTCATCGCTGCTACACTTCATTCTCGCACGATGTTCAGCCATCATACATCTTTTGAACCCATGAAGTACATTTTTCATATCCATGATGTCTTCTCTGCACATTTCACTGAACTGGCTATGAATTTCCATGCACATAATGAGCCATATTCAGAGATCCATGTTTAGATCAGGCCGCAAATATACGCACAGATGGAGTAAGGAACACCCACCAAAATCCCAGTCACTCCCCTTGCTAATCTGTGCTCTCGGACACTTACGCCTCCATAGACCAGCTGTAACTTTCCGTGTGCATATGTCCTCCGTCCGTGCATATCTTTATAATCGCGCCCACTTTTCATCATTTAAATGCCTTCTCCGCCCATTTATATCTAAATTCTTCTGTGCGTATTTTTACGTGGCAGATCCGGATGTATGTGACACCAAGTCCATCCGTGAGGCACTTCCGCGCATATAGTCTATGTGAACTCTGTTTAAACATACCTAAAAATACGCACGGAACTGCCCGAAAAAACATATCTCTGAATACGGGCCACTATGATTTGACAGTGCTTATAAACATCTATAATTAAAGAAAGATCATAATACTAATACCAGAGTGGCTGAAAGATAGACCCAGAATGCTTGGTACTTTATTATCATATTGCTTTACTTGAAGGGCACACGTACATTGCAACAAATATATAACATATTGGGATTCATGTTTTATGAAATCCAATATTTGATAGGTCAGACCACTGTAAGATGATTTGATTTGATTAATTTTATTCTGAATAAAAGAACAAGTGATAAAGATGGATTTGTTACATTTGTAACACCCTCTGGGTCTAGAAGATAACCAATTATCAACAGAATTTTTTAGTCCTATAGTTTTCACTTTAGGACCTTTATATTAACACTCAACAGGTCAGACTTTGACTTATCTTATTTATATAGTAATTTATGCAACATTCATACACTCAAATAAATTGATGTGACAGTGTATGAATACTGCTAAAAATGACATTGATAGGGCTGTTACAGGGGCGTAACTAGAACTCTGTGGGCCCCACACCAGAATTTTGAACAGGCCCCCATGTCCACACTATATATATATTTATTATGAGCTCAATATTTATAAAACAGAGACTACTGACATTTCTAAATAGATATATATGTGGATCGTTACTTACGTTTGGTTGTTCCAAGAATGAGTCTTGCAAACAAAGTAGACATATATATATACACAATCTCTCCTCCTGTAATAAACATTTATATAATCTAACAGACTGACATGTAGGCAAAATGATGTTTCTTTTAATATTACACTATGGTCAGACTATTTCTCATTCTATTTAGGAAACTGATATGTATCCTAGCAAAATATCACTACAGGCTCATTATTGAAATGTAGCTGGTATGTAAATAATACCCACACAGCTGAAAGATAAAACATTTTCACTTTATTGTTGTCAATTGATTATACATTAGAATTTTGTTTACCACTTTGCAGTTTTTTTGGTTTATTTTTTAAAATCTGCCACTTTGGTTAAACATTGGCTTGCAGCAGCAGTGGGTTTCAGTGTTGGAATCTGTGTAATAAACTGTCTGTCAATGTTTGTGCAATTCCTCAATCACAGTTGCTCCTGCAGTTATAGAAGTGCTTCAAACCTGTAGACTTTTATGTTACAATTCTTGCAGCTTTAATTTGCAGTAGTCGAAGTGCAGTATGAGAAGTTGTGATGTGAAAACACCGGATCTGGCAGCTGCAGAATCAGTATCTCTGATAAACCAAAAAACAAATGTCACAACAATGTTCATAACTATTGGCATTAAAAGTCTACTCAGGCATTGTTGTACTTTCTTGCATTTCACACCCCCTCCTTGTGTTGCATAAAGTATTTACACTTTTTGTAACATATTTTTGAACTCACCGAAAACTGTCATGAGGTGACTTTAGTAGTTATTCATAACATGTTGATAAACGATATTGAAACTTCTTCCATATTTTCAAACTTCCACTTAAGACAACCTAAAGGAAATTATAAATACATATTCTGCTTTACCATTTGTTTCATGTTTAGCATTTCTTGTTACACACAATACAAAACAAGTTATAAAATAAAAAACGTACTTTAAACGTTTCAATTTGTATATCCTTATTCCAATAGAATTATATAGCTTAAAACTTCAAAACTTGAAATTGGGAACTTAAACAATGAACCTTTATTAATAAAAAAATCTGGATCCGGTTCATGAATGGCAACTTAAAGCAAACAGAAAGGTGTTGTAATCTAAAAAAGAAAAGTGACAATTATAAATGTACTTGTATTTATCTATCTTTCTCCCACCCAACTGCAAACAAACTTTACTTACATAGAAGACTGTTTCTCACAAAAACCGACGGCGTGCTTTCACTTCAGCAAAACGATTCACAATGTTCTCAAGGTTTAACTTTCTAGCTCTTTCATTTTCAATGCTGAGTATTGCAAGTCCAGAAAGTCTTTGTCCTGACATGGTACTCCACAAATAATTCTTAATTAATTTTAGCTTTCAAAATGATCGCTCTGCACTTGCTACCGTCACAGAGAGAGTTAGGAATAATAGTAATGCTATGCACACATCTGGTACTGTAGATGAAAGAGCACTGTTTTCAACAAACAGGAGGTGCGCAAGTTCTTTCACAGTGGAACATTTATAAATTTCTTCTTTAAGTGCAGATCTGAAACTTAAGAGCTGTCCAGGAAAACTAGATGATAAATCATTGTGATAATTCTCCTGAAGAAATGATGCCTCTTTGAATAAATTATCATCAGAGGTCATTGCTAGCCCTGCAGGCTGAATTATTTTAAACCTCTCAATAACAAGGTTTAGACCGCTAAACCGGTTTAAAAGCTGTTGAATTATTATATCTAAACACCTTGAAAAAACTGTAACTTTAAAGTGCTGCTCAGGATCTGCCAGTCTTTTACCAACTCATCAAAATGGCGCTTGACACTGCGAATTCTTTTGTTTTGAAAGTGTGATAGAATGCCCCACTTTTCTGCAAAAGAGATTGAGGTTTGCTTTGCACTTTTAAAATCATTTCGATAAGTGGACAGGCTTTCATAAGCATTCTTTATTAGCAGTGCTGCTTTAGACAAATCCATGTATTTTGCCTGAATGATTTTGGAAACCGAGTTGACACTATTTAAAATAGTTGTCTGCAGCACAACCAGAAAAACAAACTGAAATTACTCCATTTTTTTTAGATTAATTGCATCATCTCTTTCCTTTGTTTTTTTTGATAAAAGAATGACTTTAGACAATGCCTGCATAACGTCAAGAAAACGAAAACGTAATGCAAGTAGAGAATCATAACGCGATGACCAGCGTGTAGGACACAATTTTTTCAATGGAAGGGAGGATTCAGTAGTAAATGAGGACATAATTTCCCATCTAGGTATGCTTTCACCGAAAATGATATACAAATTTTGTACAATATCAAAAAAGCTTGATACTTCTTTGATCCCTGCCACAGAATCTTGTAAAACCAAATTAAGGTTATGTGATGCACAATGAACATAGAGAGCATTTTCTTCTTTCTGCAAAATTCGGGCCTGAACTCCAGAATAGATACCACTCATCGTAGCAGCACCATCATATTCCTGACCTCGACATCTATCAAGTTTAAGGTCTTTCTTTTCTAAACAACAAATTATGTCCTTTTCTAGACCTGCAGCACTCTGGTCTTTGATAGCATGGAAGCCAAGAAACACTTCATTAATCTTTACACAGGTTGCTCTCAGGTTCACATCTCTGTCAACAGAAACATATCTGATTATCTGACTCAACTGGTCAACTTTGATATGTCCTGTGTTGTATCCATGATAACAGAATAAAATTGTGCCTGTTTTATTTCAGTGACAATTTCATTCTGTATCTGTTTTGAAAGAATATCTATAATTTCATTTTGAATTTTTGGACTGAGATATTTAACAGATCCTTGTGGTAACTGTATTAATTCCTTAAGAATAGGATCGTAATCTGCCAATAATTCAATAATGGAAAGGAAGTTTCCATTATTAACGGAGCCTAAATGTTCTCTATGACCGCGAAAAGCTAAATTTGCCATTGCCATTGTTAAATGTCACATTAATGATTCTATGAATAACCTGACACCAAAAGTTTTGTTGTTGTCTAATTTGATTTTCACTATTTTCATCGAGTGTTCCCTTCTTTCTCCATTGGTCATAGACCACACACGATTCTATGTGAGCTTTTGAATTCTCATGAACCTTTATTTTAGATGAAAGACTGTGCCATTTAGAAATACCTCTGGCCCAAGCAATTTGAAAAGTCTGCTTTTGACGGTCTCCAAACAACCAGCATGGCGCACAATATACCGCATTTAATTTAGGGGAATAGCACAGCCAAGTAACTGGAAGTCCGGTTTTAGTTACTCTTTCATAGAAACTTGCAGAAAAGCATCTTCCGGATTGACTATTTCTAGGAAATGGTCCAGAAGGCCTGCAAGGTCCATGGGAAAGAATGAAACGCTTCACATTTGGGTCAGTGATTGTAATAGGGAAATTAGCCCTGTCAGTTATATATTGCTCAGTAATAGTATCACAATCTTTAATATCAGGAGTTGACTTGCTAGCTGGTTCACTGGACAGCGATTCAGATAGTCCTGATGTATTGCTTTCCCTTTCTGTGAGATTTGAACCACTGCATCCTTCGCCTGATGTGTCCTGATGCAGATGAGACTGGCTAGATTGAGTGTACTTATGGTCTTTTTCACTAACACTGGTGGTAACAATATCTGTGCTAACCTCTTCTACATGTGTTTCAGCAGAACTCATTTCTGAGTTTTCAATAAGAACTTTATCAGTAGAAAAAAAGGTGGTTATATTAGGTAGTTTTTGATTTTTCAACTTTTCTTCCCTTTTTTTTTTACGTTTTTGTGCACCACTCTGATGCTGGTAACTTGACATTATGATTGATTATGATTATATCTACAAAAGTAAAAAAAGAAAGTATAAATAATATGAGGTTCTCTCTGCTGACCACTAGAAATGTAAGCTATCTATATGGCTATCTATAGTGTGAAATCAAAAGAAAACAAATGTATATTTTACAAACAACTCACACATCTCAATACACTGCAACCTATTGCAAAGTAGTCAAAAGTCATTCCTAAAAATGGCTATTGTGTTTCAAAGAACGCCTTCAGCGTTATTTATGAACAAATATGAAAACAGATGTGTTCCCATTCATTGATTTTCATCTGGGTGCATACTCTATGTTTTGTTGGATATTGCGCCCTGATGTAATTTACAAAATGGCCTTGAAACGTCAGAACTCATTATATTTGCTTACTCAATTAATAATACGGAAGGGGTACTTTGAACTGCTACTACACTCTTTTACAGTGCCTTTATACTACTTTGGAGTGTGTAAAGACACGGAACCAGCACACCAACTATATGTTGCTAAAAATACAAACCGCATTTAAGTATAACAAATCACTGAATCATGTTTGAGATCAATAATCTCACTAAGTATCACAAAGAAATCTGTGTTTTATTAGATCCAGTCCATAATGTCCATTAATGCATGTTCATAATGAAAACAAAAGAACAGCATATTCCCAAAAAAACTGCAAATAGTAAATATGGACCATTATTGGGTAAGTTGTGGGTTTTGAAAGAGTGGAGAGTTTGCCCATAGCAACCAATCAGATTCTAGATCTTATTTAACTATTGCATTCTAGAGAATGTCAGTCAGAATCTCATTGGTTGCTATGGGAAAACTCTCCACTCTTTCAAAACCCACAGCTTAGTAAATCTGGACCAATATGTCCAAATGTCCAATTTTCTTTCATTAAAATTATGTATACTCAATAAAGTGCAATAAGAAAATCAGAGTAATGGCAGTTTATGTAGCAATTACCAATAGAGGCAGTATATGCAGAAAGTTTAATGACAATAGAAACTCTCAGTTTGTTTTGTAATGTAGAGTGGACTACCAGGCAGAATTCACCAATCGATCAAATTCACGTGCTGTTATATGTACAATGCGAGGTTCAGATGTTTTAGAGACTCATTACTGTATTCACACTTAAGAGAGAATTAGGTGCGGACAGAACCACACCTAACTCACCCATCCTGCCCCTAACCTGTCCCCGTTTCTATGAACCTTATGGCACTAAAGAGTTACATAGGGCTTCCTTAAGTAACTGTGCGTATTTCCCTTCTTAAGAAGGAAAATTTCCATGTAGAAACCCTCCCCTCCCCCTTACACTTCTACCTAAGTCAACCACAAGGCGGCATTAGCACTCCTCCTTCTGACTGCAAAGAGTCAATCTACACACCTAACTGGTACGTAGATTGCGTAAATGACCTACTATGCTGGTGCAGTAGGTCATTTCAGGAATTACGCACTTTAGAAGCCAGAACTTCTTAAGTGTGAATCCAGCCCTCAGTAACAGCATACAACATTATATAT
>WWET01008230.1:26789-40720 GCA_011038615.1 Limnodynastes dumerilii | reverse complement strand
TATATTTTATATATATATTTTTTTTTTATTTATTTCATGGATCATTTCATGGATCATAGTTATTTTATATTTATAAGTGACAGCAGATAAGAGCCACATGGCCCATCTAGTCTGCCCATTTGTTTATTCAAAACTATACTGACCCTAGACCCTATTTACCCTCAATTTAGGATATCTTTATATTTCTTCCAAGTATGTTTAAACTGTTCTACTGTATTGGCCTCAACCACCTCAGATGGTAGGCTATTCCACTTATCTATCACCCTTTCAGTGAAGCAATTTTTCTGCACATTTCCTTTGAATCTACCACCCTCCAGTTTATATTCATGCCCATGTTCTATTACACCTTTTCTTTTGAAAAATGCTACCATCCTCTAGCTGGTCACAACCCTTGATGTATTTGAAAGCTGCTATCATGTCCCTCCTCTCCCTTCTCTGCTCCAAGCTATACATGTTTAGTTCTTCTAGCCTTTCTTGGTATGATTTGTTACACAGGCCATGGACCATTTTAGTAGCTCTTCTTTGCACGGTCTTCTAGGTGAGGGCATACCAATGATTTATAAAGGGGCATCACTACTTCCCTCTTTCTGCTGCTAATTCCTCTCCCTATGCAACCAAGCATCTGACTTGCCTTTCTCATTGCTTTGTTACATTGCTAGGCTACCTTTAAGTTGCTGGAAATAATGAGTCCTAGATCTCTTTCCTCCTCGGTAGATTCTAATGTAACGCCATTAAGGAAATATTGAGCCTATGGGTTTTTGCGCCCCAAGTGCATGATTTTGCATTTTTTTTACATTAAACTGCAGTTGCCACACATTCCTACAGTCTACCTAGATCATCCCTCATTTTCTGTACCCCACCTGGCATGTCTACCCTGTTACATATCTTGGTGTCATCTGCAAAAAGGCATATTTCCCCCTCAATACCACAGGCAATATCACTTATAAAAATATTAAATAGCACTGGTCCAAGTACAGAACCCTGGGGTACTCCACTGGTTACCTTACCAGCCCCAGAAGAGATTCCATTTACTACAACCCTCCGTTGTCTATCCTGTAACCAAGATTGTATCCATGCAACTATCTTTAAGTCCAATCCTAAAGTTTCCAGCTTATTTAACAGTTATCGATGTGGCACAGTGTCAAAAGCCTTGCTAAAATCTAGATAAGCTATGTCTATGGCTCCCCCTTTATCTAATATTTTACAGACCCAGTCAAAAAATTCTATAAGATTTGTTTGACAGGGACTCGATCCGTGCCAATGCGTGCATCAGTCCAAAGTTTAACGTCCGTGTATGTGAATCAGTCGGCCATGGTTTATGTGCATATATTTGTGTTTTTGGCAGAGACTTTTTGGATTTGCAGAAATATTTCTTCTATGCTCACTGAATCGAGTGGAGATGGGTCTAGTTGTGCGATCAACATATTGTTGGCCACATCTGCACTTGATTACATATATAACAAAAGAAGAACTGCAATTGAGGAAAGAAGATATATGAAATATGGTTGGTAACAAATGAAGAGAAAGTATTAGTGCGATGTTTCATATAGCTGCATGTCATGCATTTTAATTTTAAAGGTACCCACAAGGCTTCCCAATGTTAAATTTACTCCAGCAAGGGAAATCAGTTGGTTTAAATTAGTGCTACAATCACCATTAGCAACATTCTTAGTTGGTATTAGTTGTTTTTGGTTGTTATCTTTATTTTTATTTTTATTATTATTGGTATTTCTATTATTACTCCTTTTGTAAAGACTAGGCGCTAATTTATTTTTAAGGTTCTGAGCTGTCCAAAAAATAATATTGGGTTTTTCAGGTATAAGGGGTTTGAGGTGACGGTCCATTTTAAGCATTCCATAATTTTTCCTAATAATCTTCCCAATTTGTGATTAATAGGAATTATAGTTTGATATAAATTTCTAATTTTCTGTAATGTTGGTATGGTGTTATTTGTCATTCATACTAGCCCTCCTGATTAAGGTTGTCCTATCAATTTGTCTAACTGGCATGCTGAAATGAAAATGAAATAATTATGGGTGAGTATGAACAAAATGGAAGTTAAAATAAATTCACGCTGTTCCTCCCTCATCTCACCATCCTGGGACAAATAACCATTAATAGCTTCCACCCCCAGGTCATGGGGGATGTTGCTATAAAGTGATTCAACATCACATGCAAGGAAAAAAAAATCTTCAGATCATTGGATAGAGCTGAGAAGAGACAAAAAATGGGTAGTGTCCCGGATATGTGATCTGAGGGAGGTGACATGCGGCTGCAAAAAGGAATCAACATAATATGATAAATTGGCTGATAATGACTCAATACCACTGATGATGGTATGGTATGCTGATGTTGTGTACCCCTTGGTGTTTATGTTATTTAGTAATTAAGGGACCAGGATAGCACCTCAGTCTTTGTTTCCCTATACCTATTGTGTACCATTGGTGCTTGTGCGGTCCTGTTTTTTTCTTTTTTTCTCTCTTTTTCTCTATATCTTTATTTCCTCCATTCACATAATGGAAGTCCTCTTTTACCTTCAATATTATTGTGGTTGCTTCATGTCCTAAAGTTGTATCTTCTGATTTTATATAATAATTCATTTTTTCTAATATATTGGAAGTATACAAATCCTTGTTTGCCATTGGATGCCTATATCACTGTTTGTCTTTCTGTTTTGAAGCTGTGAGATGCACAAAAACTTCACAGCTGCGGACTAACTAATTAAAATACGCATATAAATACTAGTAGGAGGTATTATCTCCTTACCTCTGATGAAACTGGCTAAAAGAGGCGGAGAAACACATCAGAGAATGCTCCACGTGTTGGTTGTTCAATCTTCCCCGCTCCGACTGTACAACTACTATTATACCAGTTTTTAACACTCTTGATACCTGTAATTAGTGGACATTGCTATTTCTGCTGCAGGAGCTTAGTCTCCCTTCTTTCTATTCCCACATTGGATCCAAGAGGGACTGGGATCACCACTCACGGTAGCCCCATCATCTAACAGGGGGAAAGAAGTGTTTTTTCCAATACTGCGCTCCTCCTATCACGGAGAATTCACGTGTAGGAGGTGTGGAAACCGGAAATATGGACAAATAATAATTTTATACCAATCTGTTAGGTTTCTATGTTACCTGTATTTTAGACAAAGGCAGAGTTAACAATTCATATGGTAATTAGCAAGATCTTTCCCTCTTTGATCAGGAGAAGGCTTTCTTCCCCCAACACTGGCCCAATCAGATATGTTAGAGATTATCCAATCATAGATCAGGAAAGTTGTAATGGAAAGGAAGAGACCTTTTTGAGTCTCAGTGTGGCATGAGAGCTGAGAGGAGTCAGGTGTAAGAGTCAGGATGGCTCACCTAATTCGTATGGTTTGGTGAGTCGAGGGAAATATATACAGCATATCAGGGTATCCTATTTCTATTCTTCTGTAACCTTAATCTAAATTATCATTTAACATAATGTGCTCTAGTGACCAAATGTTAACTCTGTATTTCAAACTTATCCTACTTTAAAGCACACATAAATTGGTTATTTCTAAACTCTGCTGGATAATGTGAAAATCCCTTTGTCTATGGTAGCCATCTTGGGTAACATGTGTTAGCGCCATTTTAAAGACCATGTTATTTAAATGAATTGAGTTATGTCTGCTACCTGTGTAATCCTGTAAATGTATAATAAATGATTGTTAATCTTTGTTAAACCTTATTAGACAAATCAAGGCAAATCATTCAAAAAAATATCAGTATTCACAGAGGTAACACCGGAGCACACAACGGCAACCCCCTGGACTTCGTAAAAAGTTATTGCGCTCTCTACCAACTACTGTAACCTCATGTAGGAGGAAATATCACTAATTGGGTTTCATATCGTTAACCCCCTGAATTCCGTGAGAAGACACCGCACTCCCTTCTAACCACTGATACCCACGTGCATGAAAAAAACATCACAATCCGGATTGCACACTGTTAATTTTCTGGACTCCGTGAGAAGGTGATATCAATTCATTTTCCTCTTCCTGACTATACTTAATTTCAGTTTAATATCAATACCTTATTGTTATATTTAAAGAGGCCATCATAACCCTCTTAATTTGATTGTTGCAAAGTGGCCTCACATTAATACATTGTTTCAGAGGAACATTGGCTAATTAAATCTTCTAAAGTTGTTTCACTTCATAACATCCACTTTCTTTTTGACTTTATATTTAACATCTATTCCAGTCATACCCACCAATATAGAGTAAATTTCCACCTACTATCGGGACAGTGTGACCGGCCAGCATACTTATCACACTTATCACACACATGCAGGTATATTGTGTTTTTTAACAATTTTATTTGTATTAATAAATGTTTACTTATTTCCCTTACTCATAGTAGCGCCAATCTATTTTACAAATAGAATCTGATTGGTTGCTATGGGCAACATCTCCACTTTTTCAAACTCGCAGCTTAGTAAATCTGGTCCCTGGTCCTTGATGAAGGACCAAATAATTGCAAATAATAATATTAAAAATTGCAAATATTTGCAAAATGATGAAATTATTTACATACAGTGTAAAAGTGTTTACACATGTGTAAAAGTGTTATTTGGAAGGGATGGCAGCGCTCCCTAAGCAACCACTAACAAAGGATACCACAGTACCTAACAACCTATTATCCAACTAAACATATATACCAGCAACATACCTTCGAAGTGTCCCGAAAGCAGGACTGTCCCGCTGTCCCGCCCCCCTTACAACTTGTCCTGAGAGATCAGACTCTTGGGACAAAGTTGTTGTTTTCGACTTTTTTTTTAAAATATATATAGTGCGGCGGGGCTTTTTACGGAACTCAACAGGTAGTCTGCATACACAGCAGACTACGGAGGCTTGTCAGCACGAACGGAGAGACTTGCGAGGTGGAGCCAGGACCTTCCCGGGACAACATCGGTCAGACACCATCCTGCCTGTCACCTCGTCTACTGCTTACCCTCCGGGGAGAAGCTATCACTCCATTAAAAGTGGATACACCCTCTTTGATTTCAATAGACTTTGCTTTTATTTATGCTCATTGTCTATGTTTTTATTTATGCTCATTGCCTACATTTTATTGGAGGACAATGCAGCGCTGAGCACCCTTTCCATTTCTTGCTTATATATATTTATTTTTTAGGGAGGGAGACCAGCAGCAGCATTGCATATTTTTCTCAGTGCTTGTTCTTATCCCTATTTTTTACCCAATAATAATAAGGGGCAAACATGCAGGCTGGACTTATAAATGGGCAGACATGCAGGCTGGACATAGAAACAGGAACAGAGGAGATACGGAGGCTGGACATATAATAAAGGGCAGACATATGGAGGCTGGACATATAATAAGGGGCAGACATGGATGCTGGCCATAGTAACCAGGGGAAAACATGGAGGCTGGCCATAATAATAAGGGGCAGACATGGAGGCTGGACATAATAATAAGGGGCAGACATGGAGGCTGGACATAATAAGAAACAGACATGGAGGCTGGCCATAATAATAAGGGGAAGACTTGAAGGCTGGACAAATAATAAAGGGGCAGACATATAATAAAAGGGCAGACATATGAAGGCTGAACAAATAAACAGAGGAAAAACATATGGAGCTGAACATAATAATAAGGGGCAGTCATGGATGTTGGACAAATAATAAAGTGGCAGATATGGAGGCTAGACATATAAACAGGGGCAGGCATATGGAGGCTGCACTAGACCCTCTATTTGGCATGCCAGACACACCCACTCTCCCCAGATACGCCCACTGGGTGGTACAATACACACCCCCTTTACCAGGCCATGAAAATTTGTCCCTCTTTCTAATTCTCAAATAGTTGGGAAGTATGCAGCAATCAATCTAGTGACCTAAATGAATAAAATTATTATACCTTTCATATTAAAATACTCTATTTTGCACAAATTTATACAAATTACCATTCAATTAGGTGTTTTGAATACAAGGCCGGTGGTAGGGTGTTCGGTGCCTCCCTGCAAACTTTGAATTTGCGTCTACCTGTTTAACAATTTATCATTATAGTTACTAGAGTATAGTAACCATGTAAGCATCATAAAACACAATCTTGTAAACACAATAAAAGAAAGCAAATCATAGCTGCTACTATACAATACAGGCAGCATTCTAGTCTACACTATACAAATCCCATTTCATCCTAAAAACTGCAACACAATACAGACTATATATCTTAGGGACACATACCTTACCAACATTATCCTAGTGACCGCTATACCATACAGGCCACCTTACAATACAGACTGCATCCTTCCGACCACTGTACAATAATTTCAACATTCTTGTAACCTCAATGCAGTTAAAAAAAACTGTCACAAAATGCAATGCAGTCACAAAACAGAAAACATTTGTAACAATAATACAATAGAAGCACAGCCTTGTAAGCACTAAGTTATCCAGTTTGTGTGTGTACAGTGTATATATTCATCCAATTTCTCCCCCTTATGTGTCTCCAGTCTCCCAATATTCCCATCATGTCTCTGCAGCCCCCCAATTTCCCCATCATGTCTCTGCAGCCCTCAGTATCCCCATCATGTATCTGCAGCCCTCAGTATCCCCTTCATGTTTCTGCAGCCCATCAATTTCCCCATCATGGGCCTGATCCAGACCTATGCCCGCCGTCGCTAGGATGTTGCCCGGCGTAGCTACAGCAAAGACCCATCAACGATTGGGCGTCCGTAGCCCCCTAGCATCCCTACATTAAGGTTAGTGAAGGTGGGTGGGGGGAGGTAATATAATGAGGGAGGGAGGGCTTAGCGGTAGTACGCTCGTGTGCGAGCGTATTACCCATTGCTTATGGCGGCTGAAGTTAGGGTAGCCTTCAGCCGGCGTAAGCAATGGGAAATATACACCCGCACAGGGGGAGTGTCGGGGAGAGTGGACGCCGCATCGGCGTAGGTCTGGATCAGGCCCCATGTCTATGCAGCCTCTCAATATCCCCATTATGTCTCTGTAGCCCTCCTCCCAATATCCTCATCATGTCTCTGAAGCTCCCCCAGTATCCCCATCATATCTCTGAGGCCCCCCAGTATTCCCCATTATGTGCCTCCAGCCCCCCTCAATATTCCCCATTATGTGCCTCCAGCCCCCCTCAGCATTCCCCATCATATGCCTCTAACCCCCCTCAGTATTCCCCATATCGTGCCTCCAGCTCCCTTCATTATTCCCCATCATATGCCTCCCTTCAGTATTCCCTATTATGTGCCTACAGCAACCTTCAGCATTCCCCATCATGTGTCTCCAGCCCCCCCAGTATTCTCCATCATGTTTATCCAGCCTCCCTTCAGTATTCCCCATAATGTGCCTCACTCATAAAGAGTGAGGCACATTATGGGGAATAATGTTCTCTCTATGTTCTGGCTGAACATAGAGAGGGGGCAATAAGACTGGACAAACAAGGAGAGGACAATAATGCTGACTGGACACAAAGAGGAGGCAATAAGGCTGGCTGGGCACACAAAAGGTGGCATAATAAGGTTGGAAGGACAAACAGAAGGAGGAGACAAGACTAACTAGGTACAAATAAACAGGGGGGCAATATTGCTGACTGGACCCAGGAGTAGGGGCAATAAGGCTTAATGGACATAGAGGGGACAATAAGATTGGGTAAAGTGAAGGAGGGGGCATTAAGGCTGACTGCACATTATGTGGTAGGTAATAAGGCTGTTTGGACACAAGAGGGGCAATAAGGCTGGGCAAACTGAAGGGGGGGACAAAGCCTGGACACAGGGGGGACAATATGGCTTGGTGGTCACTCATAAAAACGATCTGTAAGACTGGCTGAACATAGAGAGGGGGGAATAAGACTGTTTGGACAAACAAGGAGGGGACATTAATGCTGCCTAGACACAAAGAGGGGGCAAAAAGGCTGGTGGGCACACAAAAGGAGAGGTAATAAGGTTGGAAGGACAAACAGAAGGAGGGGACAATAAGGCTGGGTGGACACACATAAAGAAGGGGCTATAAGTCTGTCTGGACACAAAGAGGGGGCATTAAGACTGTTTGGACAAACAGAAGGTAGGGACAACAAGGCTGACTGGACACAAATAAAGAGGGGTCAATAAGGCTGGCTGGGCAAATAAACAGAATGAGGAGACAATGGGCTGGATCCAGACCTTGTTAAGTGCATGAACTTAGTTACACCTGGGCTAAACCATGTTGATTTCAGGGGAGTCATATTTCATCTGCTGCAAACAGTATTAGAGTTGAGAGGTGATGTTTCCTATCCCAAGTCTAAATAACAGTGTGATAGTAAAGCTGGTCAGTATCTGTGTGCAGTAAGCAATTTAAAGATATATCCCTGCATGCAAAGTATACGATTAACTTGACTCCCCCTGAATTCAACATGGTTTAGCCCAGGTGTAACTAAGTTAATGCACTTAACAAGGTCTGGATCCAGCCCAATAAGTGTTACTGGACACAAATAAAGAGGGGACAATAAGACTGGCTGGACAAAGAAGGAGGGGCAATAAGGCTGGCTGGGCACACAAAAGGAGGGGCAATAATGCTGGTAGGACAAACAAACAGAGGGAGGAGACAATAATGGTGACTGGACACAAATAAAGAGAAAGCAATATGCTGGTTGGACAAATAGAAGAAGGGGACAATAAGGCTGACTGGACACAAGTAAAGAGGGGACAATAAGTATCTCTGGACACAAAAGGAAAGGCAATAAGTCTGGATGGACACTCATAAAGAGAGGGCTATAAAACTGGCTGGACAATGAGGGGGCAATAAGACTGGCTGGCCACACAGAAGGAAGGGACAATAAGGCTGGTTGGACATACAGAAGGAAGGTGCAATACAGCTGGTTGGACACACAAAAGGAGGGGCAATAAGGTTGGTTGGACAAACAGAAGGAGAGGACAATAAGGCTTGTCTGCCATTAGAAATGGCCCTGTGCGGGAGCTATCATTGTTTTTCCCTAGCCTTAACCAGATCATTTAATTAAACATGAAGCGTTCAGTGTAGAAATCATGACCCACATGACATGTACACAATGTGATTACTCAGTGTTGTCCTGTTTGCCAAACTCAAGACACATCTGGTGCTGAAAATTCCATACCCCCACTTCAAAATTTCCACTTCGAGCACTGTACAGTTCCCCTCACTCCCTCTCCCCCAGTATTCCCATAATATGCCTCCAGTCCCCCTCAGTATTCAACATAATGTACCTCCAGCCTCTCCTCTTTTTACTTACCTCTTTCCTTCCTCCTCCGCAGCGCTCTTTCTGCAGATAGGAAGTTCTCATACAGGAAGTTCCTAAATGAGCTGCTGCAGCTGTGAGCAATGCTGTGTAACTACTGCAGCAGCTCATATAGGAACCGCTGCCAATCTGTATAGCGGGGGGGGGTTGTCTGGCGCCATGCTGGATAGGCACTGGACATTCCCCCGCTCCCCGCTATACAGATTGGCAGCGTTCATACAGAAGACTGCCAATCACCACTCCATTGAATTCCAGCTGCTATTAACAGGGATGACTAGTCCCCCAAATAAAGAAAATAATCAAAAAGAAAGGAAGCGCTTGGAGTACAATAAAGACACATATTTTTAACTAGTCAAAGGTCTGTCAAAATGACAGGAAAAATATCCTCCATCATGTGATTCCAACCCCCCAGTATCCTCCATCATGTGTCTCCAGCCACCATTATTCCCATCTTGTCTCTCCAGCCACCCAGTATCCCCCAACATGTCTCTCCAGCCCCCAAGTATCCCCCACCATGTGGGTCAAAGCCCCCAGTATCCCCCATCATGTGCATTCAGCCTCCCCAGTATTCCCCATCATGTGCCTCCAGCCCCCCAGTATCTTCATAATGTATCTTCAGCCCCCATTATTCATGTACATCATGTATCTGCCACAATGTGCCTTCAAACCCCTCAGCATCCCATCATGTGCCTCAGGACCCCCTGTATCCCCCATCATGTGCCTCCAGGCCCTCAGTAGCCCCCATCATGTGCAACCAGCCCCCTAGTATCCCTAATCTTGTTCCTCCAGCCTCCTCAGTATTCTCATTATGTCTCTGCACCCCCAGTATCACCCATCTTGTGCCTCCAGCCTCCCCAGTATTTCCATTATGTCTCTACACCTCCCCAGTATTCCCATTATGTCTCTGCACCCCCCCCCCTCACAGTATCCCCCATCATATGCCTCCAGCCCCTCAGTATCCCGCATAATGTACCTCATTAGAAAAAAAGGATATGTGTGTAGGAGCAGATAAATAAGGATAGAGATAATATGTATGGGGGATAGAGATGCTGGATATGTGTGTGTAGAAGCAGGTGAATAAGGACAGAGACAGGCAGTAGAGAGAAAAAGGTGGGAAGTGATGAGGACAGATGGTAGAGGGGAGATGACAGGAGGGAGGAGGGAGGAGGGCTTTGCACATAAGAACTAACATGCTAAGTGAGAGAGGGCAAATAAACAGGAGAATCTGATGATCTAACTGTGATGGTTGAAAACTGACAACACCAGAGTAAACTGTAAATATATTTAATTCCCAATAAAAACATATAGTTACCAAAAAATGAAAAATAGAAAATAAAAAATGTTACATAAAAACCGCAGGGTTCTTCTCAATAACCAAACAAGAGTGGATAATTGTCACGTGTGGCAATAACTACATATCAAGTGTAAAGTCTATATAGAATGATCCAAAAATCAAGTATAGTGCAGAGTTGTTATGCACCGGGTGGCCAGCCCGTGTATACACTATAAATATGCAGTGAATGCTTCGTAGTAATACCTCAAATGCCACTTGAGTCCTCCTTCAAAAAACGACTCTCTTTGTGTGATATCACAGCATAATCTGGGCACGCTGATCCAAGGTTTTGATGTAAAGATCGGTCCACAGCAGGGATGGACCAAACAAATCCTAGACCCCGTCTCCCGTTCGAATAGCCTGCACGGCTAACACTGATCACGTAGGAGACCCAGAAGATGATGGCATAGGAGATCTTTAGTATCAGCTCAATACAACAGGTGCTGTTTGATAAATACGCTCGTGAAGCAGATCACAGAGGATTCAGAATGAGACAGCAAGGTCTCTTAGTCGGCTCAGAGGTTAGAAGCATTTAGTTGGTTCACAGAAGAAATTATTAGCGGTCAACAGCGATCCGTTTCGTGTCCATAGGGGCACTTTCTCAAGCTGAAAACCATTCATGGGTTGGTCCCACCTTTATAGGAGGTTTGTGATTGCTTATTAAGACACCTGTTCCATAGTGTCATAGCTCCACAAGAGTTTTAGGGAATCTTCAACAACCCGTCATGGTGAATAATCAGAACAATAGATATATACATTCATATACATTTTATGAGCAGTCAAAGATAAAAAATGAAAGATAATAAAAATAGAAAATGAAAAATAAAAAATCTTTATAAAAAATATATAAAAATAAAAATAAAAAAAATAAAATAAAAAAGAGTATATATACACAAATACACATATACAATGGTGTTGTCATTCAAAGATAAGAAAACAAAAGAAACAATTTTATATAAATAATGGTAACAAAAGACGGACCCATATTTAAACCCCAGGATAACACTAGGAGTCAGAGTTGGATCCATACTAATTTAGCACCAGACATGGTTAACCCAGGAATAAAATTAGTATTACTATCGCCTATGGCAACAATCCAACAGAATGTTCCTATATACAGCATACAGAAATAGATAGCTCTATAAGAGGGGCAAAACATAGTGATAGATCGCATTTACTAGAGGGTATTGAGTGCAACAAATCATGTTAACAACCCTTACAAATAAACCATCACCCTCTCGGGGCTAAAAGTAAACTGATCCTCAGATACAATACGCCAAGTATTAATAACCTAAAACAGTTAAACAGCCTAGAGAGAGCCTAGATTTTACTAGATATAGAGTCTAAATTAGGAGACCCACAAATCCCAAAATATACCACACTGGGCATTTTTATTATCTTTCATTTTTTATCTTTGACTGCTCATAAAATGTATATGAATGTATATATCTATTGTTCTGATTATTCACCATGACGGGTTGTTGAAGATTCCCTAAAACTCTTGTGGAGCTATGACACTATGGAACAGGTGTCTTAATAAGCAATCACAAACCTCCTATAAAGGTGGGACCAACCCATGAATGGTTTTCAGCTTGAGAAAGTGCCCCTATGGACACGAAACGTGTCGCTGGTGACCGCTAATAATTTCTTCTGTGAACCAGCTAAATGCTTCTTACCTCTGAGCCGACTAAGAGACCTTGCTGTCTCATTCTGAATCCTCTGTGATCTGCTTCACGAGCGTATTTATCAAACAGCACCTGTTGTATTGAGCTGATACTAAAGATCTCCTATGCCATCATCTTCTGGGTCTCCTACGTGATCAGTGTTAGCCGTGCAGGCTATTCGAACGGGAGACGGGGTCTAGGATTTGTTTGGTCCGTCCCTGCTGTGGACCGATCTTTACATCAAAACCTTGGATCAGCGTGCCCAGATTATGCTGTGATATCACACAAAGAGAGTCGTTTTTTGAAGGAGGACTCAAGTGGCATTTGAGGTATTACTACGAAGCATTCACTGCATATTTATAGTGTATACACGGGCTGGCCACCCGGTGCATAAAAACTCTGCACTATACTTGATTTTTGGATCATTCTATATAGACTCTACGCTTGATATGTAGTTATTGCCACATGTGACAATTATCCACTCTTGTTTGGTTATTGAGAAGAACCCTGCGGTTTTTATTTAACATTATTTATTTTTTATTTTTCATTTTTTTGTAACTATATGTTTTTATTGGGAATTAAATATATTTACAGTTTACTCTGGTGTTGTCAGTTTTCAACCATCACAGTTAGATCATCAGATTCTTTTATGGCTCTAGCCTACAGTGCTGCCTCTCCTCTACTTTGAGGATATTGTTGTGTTTTAAGTTTTCTACGTTCAGGTTGGGTCCTGATGAGGCAGCTGCGTTGATTAGATCGAGTGCAGCGCCGTCATATTCAGTTTTCAAATAAACAGGAGACACAGTGATGATAAAGATGAAGATGAGGAGGGCAGGTAGGCTTAGATGGAGTAAGGGTAGGCTAGCCTGAAGAAGTGGGTTTTGAGGGAGCATTTGAAGGATTGGAGGGTGCTGGATTGCCTGATACGATGTGGTAAGTTGTTCCAATGGAGAGGGGTGGCCCAGGAGAAGTCTTGGATGCAGGAGTGATTTAAAGTGATCTTGGATGCGGGAGTATATAAAGTAGTATGAGGTGTATTTTTTTCCTCAAAACGGGACATCTATTAATTTTTATGGGGACCCACCACTAAGTCAATGGGTGTGGTCAAAAAGTAATGGCCGGAGGATGCTTGTATCAATGAAACTTGCAAATAAACTGTGTATCATCTGTTACACCCACAGACTGTTTAAACAGCTCAGTCTGAAAAGCGTGTTATACTATTATTTTCAGTTTCAGTGACTTATATAATTACAGTGTGTATCCTACTGACATATATACAAGGCTGAGAACATACTACTGATCACCATACACTTCATCCTAGTAACCGCCATACAATACAAACTATGGCCTGTATACTGTCCTATATACGTCCTGTATACCGGACGTATAACAAATATGTCCGGTGTTTAGCGATTTTTACTTCTGCGCATACATAGTAATTTGTTTTATGTATGTGACATTTGTTGCTCTCTGAAAACGGGACATTTCGGCGTCCCGAAGCTGGGCAAGGGGACAACGTTCAAAACGGGACGTATGGTCACCTTAGGTATACCTCATAATATACATGACAGAGAATGGGGATGCACCAATAGGTACATGAAAGAGGACAGTGGTACACCACCAGGTTGGGGGGGGGCTGGCAAGGTGACAAAAAGGAAGGGGGGAGGCAGGGTGACAGGA